>CAUYON010119903.1:0-20411 GCA_963573935.1 Arctocebus calabarensis
TTTAATAACAATAACAATGTTTAAGATAAGGCTTAGAAACAAAATGAATGTTACTATTTTGCATTATTATTATTATTATTGCTCAATATTTCATTGCAGCAATCATCTGATTTCTTTTCTGAATGTATTTATCTTTGTTCATTCTTTATGAGTTTCTTTTTCTTTTTTTTTCTTTTAGAGACAGATTCTCATTCTGTTGCTCTAGGTAGAAGGATGCGGTGTCACAGCTCACAGTAACCTCAAATCCTGGATTTGAGCAAGGCTTTTGTCTCAGGCTCCCAAATTGCTGGAATTACCAAGGCCTGCCACAATGCCCAGTTATTTATTCTATTTTTACTAGAGACAGGGTCTCCCTCTTACTCAGGCTGGTTTGAAACTCTAAGCTCATGCAATCCACCTGCCTAGGCCTCCCAGAGTACTAGGATTGCAGGTGTGAACCACCATACCCAGCCCCAAGCACTGTTATTAATTATCTAAGGTAACAGAATTGTTTCCACCTCCTGATTAAAATACAATGAGAAAAAAAATCATATATAACTAACTGTAATTAGAGAAAAGTAATGTGCAGTTTATCTATCACAAACATAAAAGAAAAAGTAGAGATGAGTATCAAAGGAGTGTGCATGGAAAAACATGGGATCACATGAGAGTCTGAACAATGAATTTGCTATGAAATTACAAAATTAATGGCTCGGCACCTGAGGCACAGTAGTTACGGTGCTGATTATGGTGCCAGCCACTTGCACTGAGGCTGGTGAGTTCAAGCCCAGCCTGCGCCAGTTAAACAACAATGACAATTGCAATAAGAAAATAGCCAGGCATTGTGGCTGGGGGGTGCCTGTAGTCCCAGCTACTTGGGAGGCTACAGCAAGATAATCACTTAAGTCCTGGAGTTGGAGGTTGCTGTGAGCTGTGTTGACACAGTACTCCACTGAGGGCAACATAGTGAGACTCTGTCTCAAAAAAAAAAAAAAAAAAAAAAAGAAAGAAAGAAAGAAAGAAATTACAAAATTAATGAATTTTTCATTGATGTGTTTTATATTCCTTATGAAGAAATTAAATATTTGTAATCTGTCTTGTTTCCCCTGCCTTATTTAATAATGAAAAGAAAAAAAAGAAAAGAACTTAAGTAAGATAATTAATTACATATAATGAGAATGTTGAATTTGAAAAAGTGTTTACAAAGCTAGGTCAACTTATCACCACAAGAATAACAGTGAATAGAAAAGTTTGGCGATTTGGGTAGCGCCTGTGGCTCAAGGAGTAGGGTGCTGGCCCCATATCCCAGGAAGTGGCAGGTTCAAGCCTGGCCCTGGCCAAAACTGCAAAAAGAAAACAAAAGAAATGTTTGGAGATTTGAACATCATTTTTGAATTTGCCACTCCATCTGGAATCCATGTGATATGAGGCTGATTTTGGTGAAGAACTTGACTTTTTTAGATGGAGTTGAAACAATCAAACATATGTGGGTATGTGACTATAAATTCATTTGAGGAGTTATAACCCTGTCCACTACATTATTCTGATAAATGCCAGTGTGAGACTTTACCAATGTAATTCCTGGTTCTAACAGAGAATCTTTAGATTCTTCTCAGAGCCAGTATTATAAGAACAAAGTGAACTTGTTTTGGAATGGTGGACTAGATCTAACAAATTTAAAGAATTTAAAAAAGGAATAGAGATTACAACAGCATTGTCTCTTTGAAATAAAAGATATATATGGAGAAGTAAGTGGCCCAAGTCTTCACAATTTGCTCAGAAATTACATACTATTGATTAACTATGTTCTAGGTCTATAGACTGTAAGTAAATGTGTATCATAATCAGATAAAGTGAGAAAATCACTCTTAATTTTATTAAATAATTAATCATGAATCAGGTAGTATTAATTTAGGAAAACTAGAATCAATGATAGTATTGGTATATTTAAAAAACAATAAAAAAGAACAAAAAGGAGTATTAGTTGACACTTAGCTTAGTGCTAAATATCATATAGTAATTTCTATTTCGATGGGCTTAAAGAATTTTAGATATATAAGTAGGAAAGCATGAAAATCTATCAAAAGTAGGGTATAATCATGATTTATTTCCTCAGCAGATCAAATAATAAATATTTAATTTGGAAATTTAGATTAAATGTTTATTTCTTTATTAGCCTCTCATAAAAAGAAATATGGGTAATTCCATTAATCAAATTATTTTGGGTAGGAAGATGGTTTATTAGAAATTTTCCTGGCTCGGCACCTGTGGCTCTTCGGGTTCAAATCCAGCCCGGGCCCACCAAACAACAATGACGGCTGCAACCAAAAAATTTCCGGGCATTGTGGTGGGCGCCTGTAGTCCCAGCTACTTGGGAGGCAGAGGCAGGAGCCTCGCTTGAGCCCAGGAATTGGAGGTTGCTGTGAGCTGTGATGCCTTGGCACTCTATCTAGGGTGACAGCTTGAGGCTCTGTCTCAAAAAAAGAAAAAAGAAATGATAGTTTGGTGACAGGTTTTCACACGCCTTGCATGATAATTATCTGTGGAGTCTGAAGCTTTCAAAGGGGGGTCAGACCTGGTTATTTGGGCTGTGAGGGTAATGTACAGCTGCGTGGAGCCTGCCTTGAAAAGCCTCCCCTGGGTGATGGGGAGAGTTTGTCTTTACTTTTAATTGAGTCTCATTGGAGCTGTAACTCTCTGTAGTGAGTGCCAGAGTTTTTTTGTTTTTTTTTTTAAGAAATGAACTGTTGATCTTTGTGCCTGTGCCAGATTAGTTCATCTGTCAAACTTTATTCCTTGGAATACTCGTCAACTATAGGATTTGCTCTGATAAAGCCGAAACCTTAAGATCTCAGACAAGTAGTTGGTCGCATAACGTTGAGTGTAGGTGCAAATAATTTAGCAAAAACCATTTCCTCCCCTCTGTTCCCATGGTCTTATCTTTTGATGATTATCACAGGACATGCTTATCTCTGTCCTGTATTGGGAAAGGTGGTGAACTGTTACTTGATGATAAACATCTTCTTCAATCTTCATAGGGCAGCAGGTCTAATTATCCATTTGTTTTGTTTGTTTAGCAGGTCTCAGCCTGTGAGACAATTATCCATTTTATAAGAAACTATTAATAATCACTGCCAATTTTAAGAAAAAGACTAAAAGAATTGACAGTGTTAAATCAAGAGAAGACTGGGAGGAGGATTTAGAATCTTCTTTTTCTTTCTTTGAGACCTTTCAGTGACAAAGTCTCACCCTGTCTCTAAGGCTGGAGTGCAGTGGCATGATCATAGCTTACTGTAGCTTTGAACTTCTGGGCTCCAGTGATCCTCCTGCCTTGGCCTTCTGAACTGCTGGGGTTACATGTGTGAGCCACCTTGCCTAGTCTGTAACCTCCTTGATGGGTCTTGAGAGAGCACGTCACTATCACAATTTCCACTATTAATTGTTTGCTATGTGTTGAAGTTTTGCTGGGTACTTTATACTCACTGTAGGCAGTAGGTACTATACATTATATTCATTTGATAAAGGAAGAAGTTGGGGCCTATATAGTTTATGTAACTTGCTGAGGTCATGAGAATGGCTGAGCTGGAGTCATAATTTGACCTGGTTCAGTCCACTCAACCAGGAAAGTTCTCTTGAAGATGATTTATTAGATTTATTTATTTGGCATAGTATGGGTATTTATTATTCAGGCATTCTTTTAATTTAAAACTCCTATATTGGGGCCATTTTGCAATTAGGATAAAACTCATGATGTTTAGGCTGACCATGGTGGCAGACACCTATAATCCTAGCACTCTGGGAGGTCGAGGTGGGTAGATTGCTTGAGCTCAGGGGTTCGAGACCAGCCTGAGTAAGAATGAGAACCTATCTCTAAAAAAATAGCTGGTAATCATGGTGGGTGCCTGTAGTCCCAGCTACTTGAGAGGCTCAAGCAAGAGAATCACTTGAGCTCAAGAGTTTGATTTTGCTGTGAGCTATGACTCTACCAAGGGTGACGAAATGAGACTCCGTCTCAAAAAAGAAAAAAAAAAAACTCATGATGTTCGATATGAAAAAAGTTTGTTTCATTTTTTAAAATTGTTATTATAAAAGTAATAACATAATCATGGTAAAATATTTAGACTTACAAAGTAAAAAATATTCCTTCTTTTGTATTTTTCCAGATAGTTTCCAGATATGCCGAAAGCACGTGTGTTTATGTGTGCATATATGTGTATGTATA
Source organism: Arctocebus calabarensis (assembly GCA_963573935.1). Lineage (NCBI taxonomy): Eukaryota > Metazoa > Chordata > Mammalia > Primates > Lorisidae > Arctocebus > Arctocebus calabarensis. The sequence goes on from CAUYON010119903.1 coordinate 4,202, forward strand.
GTGCATTCACACTCTTTTAAGTTTTTTTTTCTGACTTAATTGAGAACATACTCAAACTCTTACGCACATTTCATTTTTCATTTAATGCGTCTTGGTGACAGTCCCAGTTAGACTCATATCAAGCCTACTCCCTCTTTACAATTTCCATACAGTATTCAATTTATGGATTGACCATAGTTTATTTAATAATCAGTAAATCCTTATTGAAGGGCATTTAGGGCAGTTTCTGTTAGTTTTATTGGTTTTGTTTTTGAACAGTGATTCAGTGAATATCCAAATTCATTCATCAGGATGCACTTTTGCAAGTACTTATCCTAGATAGGGAATTGCTATGTCAAAAATAATATCCACATTAAATGCTGGTAGTTGCTGTGAAATGGCCACCTAAAGAGAGTGCACTGATTCAACTCCCCCGACAGTGTTTGGGCGTGTGCGGCATCTTGTTCTTGGGCTCTGCGACTCTCTGTTGCCTCAAATCTTATCATTCTTTGCTCCAACCAAACCCAATATTTCTTCCAAGAACATGTCATTTCCTTCCACAGCCTTTTACTTGGGTACATTTTGTGCTTTTCTTTTATATACAAGTTTTATTGGATGGAGTTCCTTTTTACATTTTAAGTTTTAAGTCCCAAGCCACTTTGGAGAAAAGTTGGGTCTGCCTTTTATCCACTAGGCTTGTCCTTTGGGGACCCTGTTGCTGGGCAGTGACCCTGGGGCAAAAGGAAATCAATTGGTGCTAAAAAGTCTTGAAGCAAAATCCATGCATAAAATCAGTCTATGATTGTTACTTCCTCTCTGTCTCTAATCATCAATATAAGGAGAGCAGAACTCTCTTTAAATGCCAGATCCTAATTCCCAATATCTGTAGGGCAGAATCAATGAATTTCTCCATCATTTCTACCTACCTATTCTATTTACCTGAGCAGTTACTGCACAAGTACTGTGTGCCTGTTACGGAGACCAGATTTGTAAGATGAGGGCTGTGATAGAGGTATATACAGGCTGCCAAGGGTATTATTCATACTCTGCATCGTGGGATTAGTGTATTGCGAGGGTAGGGTGGTGATTTTGGCGTGAAGGATTCTGAGTAGGGTGACCAAACTTGTTTTAGGTTTTTGTGTGAGATTTTTCTGATTTCTTTCTTTCTTTTTTTTTTTTTTTAAAGACAGAATCTTACTCTGTGGCCCCAGGCTGGAGTGCCATGTTCTCAGCCTAGCTCACAGCAACCTCAAACTCAAGTGTCCTCCTGCCTTAGCCTCCCAGGTATCTGGGAGTATAGGCACCCACTACCACTCACAGCTAATTTTTCTATTTTTAGTAGAGATGGGGTCTTGCTCTTGCTCAGGCTGGTGTCAGACTCCTGAGCTCAAGCAATCCACCTGCCTCAGCCTCCCAGAGTGCTAGATAGGATTGCAGGTGTGAGCCACCACAGTAGGCAAATTAGGACAGTTGGTCAGCCCAGAGATGGGACTAGAACAATGGAATGGATAGCTAAGCAGTGGCATACAGTTAAGCTGTACAGTCTCCTTATCCACCGTAAAGTTCCTTAGCTGTTTGTGACCTGTTGTCCAGAAAATGCTCAGCCTGTTGTTTGTCCGTATTTCTCCTCTGTCTGGAAAGTGCCCATTCAGATGCGTCAGGATGAGTGTGCAGTAGGTTCCTGAGATTATTTTGTGGCAAATGTTATGTAGGAATTCATAGAATAAAGAACTTTCTAAGGAAATAATACATGTCGAAATTGTGGTTTCCTTTTAATTAAAAAAATCTGCCGGCATTAAACAAACCAATTCCCCAAAGGGTAATCTAATAATAGGCTTTAAAAAAAAAAAAAACTCTTGGCTGAATTATTCTACAGTTTTAATGACCCATACAATTTTGAGGGGAAGTTCATGTCTCAGTAGAGACAGAGAACCATTGAGTCCTCTTTTGACCTCGACTCATTTGCTTTTCTGTTTTTTTGGGGGGGCGTTTTGGTAAGGGTATTCCTTCCTCTTTTTATCTTGGGGAGAATCTCCCTCTAATCTGGTTTTTTCTTTTCCCCAGTGGCCCTGTGGGTGATATCTTTGAAAGAGATGGTGAAGGCCAACAGACCTTGATATGTGGGCTATGCAGAAGGAATGATGTAATTTCAGTGTTATTTGGGAGCATATGTTCAAATAGAGCTTCTAAATGGTGCTTTTACTATATGGTATGTACATGTAAAAATAACATTTGAAATATCATAATTTTACTTCAGGTGTAATAAGTGACCTTTTGCCTTTGTGAATGGCATATCAGTGCAATTCAAAGGGATTAACACAGACATTGCTAGTGGAAATGTAACTCAGGAAAGCCACTGGGGGCAGCTTGGCAGTAGGTAGCGAAAACAAGGGACACTGAGGAGGCACTGACATCTGCTGGGATACAACCCAGACGTGTTATATTTCTGAGCATTGTAGGTAGGACTGGAACTTGGTCCTCCTCCCACTGGAAAATGGCTAACCTGCTGCCATCTGCAGCACTTAGCGCAAGGGAGCTAAATCTGTTTTATCTCAGATGAAAAGCTTGGCAAGGTACATTGTTGAAGAAGAAAAGGAAGCTGCAGAGAGATGTTACGGTACGTGACATGTACGCGGACATGTCATAAACCTGAAGAAGTGACTGGAACACTGTGAATCTAGAACAGCGGCTGCCCTGGGGAGGAGAGAAGACTACCTTTGTAATGTATTTTTTACACAGAGAAAGGTCAGGTGTTCAGTTACCTGCGGTGTGACAATTCCATTGTTCTCTTCCCTCTTCACCTCCTTGCTCACCCTTCATCTTCTTTTCTTTCTGCACTTCTGTGTTTACAAAAGGAAAAGTCACTTTTAAATCATAAAGCCATGAAACTGGGTCATATGTAAAGCATGCGTGATGCAATTTAGAATTTTTAGATGTTAATCTAGGAGGTAAGCCAAGGTGGTGAGAATGTGCTTGGCTGGGTCAGAGGTGAACATCAGCTGGGGGCAGTGGGAGGAGGCGGTGCTGGTGGCTGAATGCTGGCCCCAGTGACCCTGTGGGTGATGCTGGCCTCTCTAACTTCAGCCAGCCATGGAGCCCTTCTGGGCCTCCAACTGTATCCCCTGGTATAAAGAAGGATGGTTTTTAAAAAAGATCCTTCTTAAAAAGATCCTCTTAAGGATCTCTGATTCTTTGTTCTATTGAAACTCAAAGGCTTTGATCATAACAATGAACAAAAGCCTACTTCTTATCCATTAGGCCGTCTCCTGATTCCTCTTACCTGCTTCTTGGTAAGTGAGAATGGGCCACATTTCTAATGCTGGAGACCACCTGGGACATCTCAGACAATGTAGCTATACTCCCACCTGAGGTCACTAGCAGCCAGAGGACTCCTAGGTGAGAAAGAAGGATCTACGTCAGAAAGATCAACTAGAAAAGGTTCCACTTTCTCCACAGTTATGCAGCCCTGGGTTTTAACCAGAGGCAGTGCCCTGCCCCTGACAAAGGATCGGGTTGTCTTCCCTTGACTTTCTTTATGTCTTTCCCACCGTATCTTTCTTCCCTTTTTAAAAGCTGTCATTCCTGGCCCCTCTCCTCTCAAGGTGGTGGGTGACAGGGGCAGGTGTTGGCTGGGGAGCTTACCTGTACTCCACCTTGAGCTCTGGGGTTTTCTCAAGCGTTTTATGTCTTGGGAAAGCCCTTCTGCCACACCCCTTCAGTTCAGTTTGGGTGCCACCCCACCCTGATGGTTCCTCTATCCCTCCAATAAGTGACCTTTCTGTATTGTCCCTCAGCTTTCCAGACTTCATCTACCCCATCCAGCTGTCTCTGAATGTGTTGTTTTCTTTTGTTCCATTCTAGGCCGGGCCCCTCCCCCGGTGTTGCTCACTCATGCTTGCTCATTTACACTCACTGTTGTCTTCAGACTCAACACACTAACTCTGCGTGCACAGCCTGTTCAAGGAGCTGCTCACTCCACAATTAGAGATGAGCTGTAAGACGCTGATTGTCCCTGCCATTTCATACTTTTCTAGGATGGCTTTATTTAAAAACAAAAGCCAGAATATAACACATGTTGACAAGGATGTGGAGAAATCACAACACTGATGAAAATGTAATAACACACAAGAAACTGAAAAACGGTTTGTTGTTTCTTCACTAAATTAAACATGAAATTGCCATCTCAGTCAGTGTCTTGGTCCATTCTTGGTGCTCTAAAAAAATACCTTAAACTGAGAAATTTATAACAAAAAGGAGTTTATTTCTTACAGTTCTACAGGCTGGTAAGTCCAAGATCAAAGTGCTGGCAGAGACCGAGCCTGGTGGCTCCTGCTTGTAATCCCAGCACTCTGAGGCTGAGGCAGGTGGATTGCCTGAGCTCACGGGTTTGAGACCAGCCTGAGCAAGAGTGAGACCCTGTCTCTAAAAATAGCCGGGCGTTGTGGTGGGCTCCTGTAGTCCCAGCTATTGGGGAGGCTGAGGCAAGAGAATTGCTTAAGCCCAAGAGTTTGAGGTTGCTGTGAGCTGTGACAGCAAGGCACTCTACTGAAGGTGACAAAGTAAGACTCTCTCTCTCAAAAAAAAGGTGCCAGCAGGTTTGGGGTCAAGTGAGGGCTCCTTGCTTCAAAGATGGTGCTTCTTGCTGCACGTTCACATGGTGGAAATGGCAAACAACTCTCTCACATATCTTTTATGAGAATGCTAATACAGTTTGTAAGAGCTCTACCCTTAGGACTTAATCTCCCCTTATGCCCCCGCCCCCCCATCTTAATACAGTCATGCAATACATCCTAAGAAATGCACGGTCAGGTGATTTTTGTCATCCTGTGACTATCATAGAGTATATTTACATAAACCTAGCTGGTAAGCCTACCCCACACATGGGTTATTCAGGACAGCCTGTTGCTCCTACGCTACAAACCTTCATAGCATGTTACTGTACTAAATATTGTAGGCGGTTGTAAAAAAATGGTAAGTATTTGTGTATCCAAACATCTAAATATAGAAAAGGTACAGTAAAAATATGCTTAAAGCTCCATTATAATCTTATGGGTCTACCATGTATATGTGGTCTATTGTTGACTGAAATGTGTGGCACGTGACTTGTCAGGGGTTTACGTGACATGTCAGGGGCCAAAGTGCCCGAACCCCCACCTAGTTTGAATGCCAGCTGGGAAACGATGCTGGAAATAACTAACTCCACACCAGTGCGAAGGAAAGACAAGTCTGAGGATGCCTGGAGATGGCTTACACTAACCCAGGGTGGGTAGACCAGGAAAATGCCGTGCCTTCCTGGCTGCTTCTGAAGGTTTTTATTCATTTTTTAACAAAGGTGCCTATGCAAAAGATAGGGTTGAAAGAATCCCACGTTCCCAGGAAGACTGGATAGAGAAAGCCAGGGTAAGTGGCAGGGGGTTGGTAAACAGCCAGTGGCACGTGTCAATAGAGGGGGAGGGAGAAACCAGCTCTGTTCAGGTAGGGAGTAAACCAGGTTTTCTAGTTTAACTGCAAAACGGAAGAGTTTAATGTCTCCCATCTGTAGACTCTCAAGTGCTGGGTCCTCCGGATTCTTCTCCTCTTTTTGTGATTATAAAGAACTCCCAGGAACTGCCCCCTTGCAGGCATACTCTCCGGTCACCTCAGAATTGAGGCGGGCACTCCGCTGACAAGTCAGCCTGTCTACCGCCCAGAGTGACTACCCTCACATTGGTGATTAAGTTTCAACATCTATGAATTTGGAGGCAGAGAGACATTCAGACCATGGCATCCAGGAGCCATTAATGGAGGGATGGATAAAGGAAATGTAGTCATCCTTTCAATGCAATGTTATCCAGCTGTAGAAAGGAATCAAGTACTGATAGGTACTGATATGCCGAACCTATAAACGTTATGCTAAAGTGAAAGAAGCCAGATGCAAAAGGTTACATGAAATATCTAGAATAGATTGGTGGTTGCTAGGGGCCCGGGGAGGGAGCAATGGGCAGTGACTGCTTAACAGGAATGGGTTTTCTTTTTGAGGTGACGAAAACATTTTGGAACTAGATAGAGGTGATGGTTGCATATTATGAATGTACACTTTAAAATAACTAGTTTTGTGCTTTGTGAATTTTACCACAATTTTAAAAGTTCAGGGAAAAGCTGTGCACGGTGGCTCATGCCCATAATCCTAGCACTCTGGAAGGTGAGGTGGGTGGAATGCTTAAGCTCGGGAGTTCAAGACCAGCCTGAGCAAGAGTGAGACCCTATTTCTACTAAAATAGAAAAATCAGGCTGGTGTCTATAACTGGCAGCTGTAGGCCTAGCTACTTGGGAGGCTGAGGCAAGAGGATTGCTTGAGCCCAGGAGTTTGAGGTAGCTGTGAGCTATGATGACACCATGGCACTCAACCCAGGATGATGAAGTGAGATTCTGTCTCGGAAAAAAAAATTCAGGGAAAAACCTTTGTGAAAGGGGGGCACTCGACCAGCATAAACCTCACAGAACACCAAGGCTTGTAGGAAAGGTCTTTATTGGCAGGGAAAGCTGCAGAGCAGATTAGGGACGAGGGGAGAGAGAGAGAGAGAGAGAGAGATAGAGAGAGAGAGGACACATGAGGGGAGAGAGGGTGAAGAGAGGAAAGAGAGAGAGTAAAAGACAGGGGCACCTGATATAGACTCGGTTAGGGGAGGTGACAGGATGGTAGAATAGCCAAGAAGGTGTTATAGCTCTGGCGTGAAGAGCCGTAGGGGGCGGGCCATAAGTTGGAGCTTTTCAGTGGATAATTGGGAAAGGGGAGATGAAGTTTTGCAATTATCTAACACTTTGAGTCCTACAAAAAAACTCCAAACCAAAAGCAACCAAGCAAAAAATAAATTAAAACTAGGGGTGAGGTTCTAGATTAGAATTACACTGTCCCACATGGCAGTCACTGGCCGCATGTGGCTCCCGAGCACAAGAACTGTGGCTAGTCCAAACTGAGGCTTGCTGTAAAGAGTGAAATTTGCGCTGAACTTCAAAGCCTGGCTATGAACCAAAGAACATAAAATACCTCATCTGTGATATTTTAATAGTGACTACATGTTCAAATGATAATATTTTGAATACATTGCAATCAATATATATTATTAACATTTTTTAAAAAGCTGAATATCTGGGGTGGTGCCTGTGGATCAAGGAGTAGGGTGCTGGCCCCATATACTGGCGGTGGTGGGTTCAAACCCAGCCCTGGCCAAAAACTGCAAAAAACAAGCACATACAAAAAACAACTGAATATCCCTGAGAGGGTTAAGTGTGCACTAAAGTCTGCATGATAAAATATCACTTTTTAAATTAAATTAAATTAAATTAATTTTTTTAAAATTTGTGAACAAACAGATTTTTTTGTTGTTGTTGCAGTTGTCATTGTTGTTTAGTAGGCCCAGGCCAGGTTTGAACTTGACAGCTTCAGTGCAGGTGGTAACCACTGTGCTTGGATGCCGAACCCATTTTATTTTTTTAAAATAATTTGTTTATTAATTTGTTTATTTGTTTGTGAGATAGAGTCTCACTCTGTCGCCCTGGGTAGAGTGTCATGGTGTCATAGCTCCCAGTAACCTCAAACTCTTGAGTTCAAAAGATCCTCCTGCCTCAGCCTCCCATGTAGCAAGTACTATAGGTGCCCGCCACAATGCCTGGCTAGTTTTTCTGTTTTTTTCTTTTCTCTCTTTTTTTTTTTTAGTAGACACAGGGCTCTCATCTTGTTCAGGTTGGTCTCGAACTCCTTAGCTCAAGCAATCCTCCCACCTCAGCCTCCCACAGTGCTAGGATTACAGGCATGAGCCACTGTGCAGGCCAGTGATATCATTTTAAAGCTGAGAAGAAACTTTCAAGTTTTATCTTTATCTGAAAATAGGTTTTGATTAAGATGAGAAAGCTGACAAAGGACAACTAAGGGGACACTAGAAAGAGTCCTCTCTTCATGCAGGCCCTGGGAAAAGGCTGGCTTAACTGGTGGAGGCTTATTAGGAGCTGGAACCTGTCTAGCCCTTCTTGTCCCTTCATTACACTGTTTACCATTATTTAGTACAGGCTTTATCTTTAAAAATTTATGTGCAGCCAGACTTGGTGGCATGTGCCTATATTCCCAGCTACTCCAGAGTCTGAGGAGAGAGAATCACTTGAATGCAGGAGTTAATAGCCAGCCTGGGTAACATAGCAAGACCCTGTCTCTTAAAAACATGTTTTTAAAAATAAATGCAAGTGAATTAGAATACTTCATATTTCTTCTTACGACAGACAATAGGAGTTACTTATTCTTTGATGATCCTGGGCAGTCTTTATAGACTGCAATTTTTTTTTTTGAAACAGAGTCTCAAGCTGTTGTCCTGGGTAGAGTGATGTGACATCAGAGTTCACAGCAACCTCCAACTCTTGGACTCAAGCGATTGTCTGGCCTCAGCCTTCCTAGTATCTGGGACTACAGGTGCCTGCTACAATGCCCAGCTATATAGTTTTTGGTTGCAGTTGTCATTGTTGTTTTAGCAGGCTCAGGCTGGGTTTAAACCTCCAACTTCAGTATATGTGGCTGGCACCCTACCCACTGAGCTACGGGCGCCGCCCTAGACTGCAATGTTTTTATAGCTACTTGCACAATCATTGAGGCAGCAAGGAGCTCTTAAATGGTTATATGCCACAACTTCATTAAGGGATTGTTAAGTTTTCCTGATTGTGTATCCACAGTAAAGAAAAGTAGTTTAAACATGTAAAAAAGTACAGGAGTTTAAACAAGATGCATGGCCACCTTTATCCCAGTTTGCAAAGGATATAGTTGGAGCAGGCTGCCTTGTTTTTTGCCCTTTCACCGAATAGTCATCTTTTTTTTTTTCCATCCCCCCCAGATCAGCAATGTCCTGTTCTTCATTCTGCCGCCCATCTGCATGTGCCTGTTCCGGCAGTATGCAGCCTGCTTCAACAGCGGCATCTACTTGATCTGGACTCTCCTAGTTGTAGTGGGTGAGTGAACTCACTTGGGAACACAGGCTGGGTGGGAGGAAATGGGATTCCGCACACTTCCTGTCGCCTTTGAACATGATGTTTTGTAAACTAAAGTCACTCTGACGTCTTCCTGAGCTTTTCCCCCCTTCGCTTGACGCCAGAAGGACTCTTTGAATGTGGGCTTGATAACAAGGTTGGCGTAACTGTCACTTGCTCGCATTTGGAACTTCGTTTGTGTCATAGCCATTGGGCTCGTGCCACTGTAGTTTTCTGAGAACATCTGAAGAAAGTCATATGAAACAACTGAAGTCTGGTGAAACTGTGGGTCCTAAGGGATTAAAATTAAAGAAAAAAGTTTAGATGTTTGATCCCTCATTGTTCTGTGAAATACTTGTGTACTTTTCATTTCCTCCTACAGACAAGTTGGGAATTCTTAGCAGCCAGTGAATGTTGACTTTGATGTACTGCCTGTTCTCATGAAGGCTCAGTGGAGGAAGATAGAGGGTATTTAACTGTGGAATTGTTAAAGTTCTGACACGTGATACTTGGGCTCTCGTTGAAGTCCTCTTTCTAGTTTTGAGGTCTGCATGGCTGGGTGGTGTGAGGTTTCTTCCTTCAGTTTCTTTTTTCAGAGAGAGAGTGATCTGGTGATTTGTGATAGCAGTTGGTGAAAGGGTTATCCTTTAGCAGTGTATTCAATTTATGAGTCTCTTCTTCTGTGGTGACCTTTTTTATTGGTTGTAATTGATTCTAGGAATTGGATCTGTCTACTTCCATGCAACCCTTAGTTTCCTGGGTCAGATGCTTGATGAACTTGCAATCCTTTGGGTTCTGATGTGTGCTCTGGCCATGTGGTTCCCCAGAAGGTATCTACCAAAGATTTTTCGGAACGACAGGTAAGCTTATGCTAAACATTTTTGCATTGACCACTAGGTCCAATCTCATGATGCATATATTAAGAAAAAAAAGCATGTGATTGAGCTCAGCTTAGTGATGAGCATATCATATACTTTAATATCCACTGATCGCTTTTATGATGTGATAGTATATATAAACAGATAAAAGAAGAAATTTTAATAACACTTGGGGAAAAATTTATATAATGTTAGGGACAAAAAGTCAAATATCTCCCCTGTTTGATATGAACAAGAGTGGGAAAGACCTTCAATGAGAGCACAATCACTGGATGCTTATTCAAAGATCTTTGATTTTCTTCCAGAACATTTCCTTAAGACCAATCCATAGCCAGGCATTGTGGCAGATGCCTGTAGTCCCAGCTACTCAGGAGGCTGAGGCAAGAGAATCGTTTAAGCCCAAGAGCTGGAGGTTGCTGTGAGCTGTGTGACGCCATGGCACTCTACTGAGGGCCATAGAGTGAGACTCTGTCTCTACAGGACAAAAAAAAAAAAAAAAAAAAAAAAGACCAATCCAGTGCTACCAGTTTCATACATCTCAAATAAAATCCACACTGGTGAGTTGGTTTTTGGACCTCCAGGTACTGCAGTTTTCAAATTGCATTTTTTTACTTCTGATAAGAGCTATGCACACGCATACACATATACATACATGCATATACTGCATATATTTTCAAGCTAGAAACTCAGAATTTCACGAGCAGATGCATTTTAGTATCTGTTGTTTTAGGGTTTATGGTATTCATCTAATATATATATTTCTTTCTTTTTGAGACAGAGTCTCAGAGTCCCTTTAATTTTAAGGGACTAAAGTTAAAGAACAAAGTGTAGATGTTTAATCCCTCCTTATTCTGTGACATACTTGTGTAATTTTCATTTCCTCCTACAGGCAAGTTGGGAATTCTTAGCAGTGAGAGAATGTTGACTTTTATGTACTGCCTATTCCCTGGGTAGAGTACTCTGTTGCCCTGGATAGGGTGCCGTGGCATGATAACTGACAACAACCTCAAACTGGCTTGAACAATCCTCTTGCCTCAGCCTCCCAAGTAGCTGGGACTATAGGCGTGCATCGCTATGCCCAGCCAGTTTTTCTATTTTTAGTAGAGGCAGGGCCTTGCTGTTGCTCAGGCTGGTCTGGAGCTCTTGGGTTCAGGCAATTCACCCACCTTAGCCTCCCAGAGTACTAGGATTACAGGGGTGAGCCACTGCGCCCTGCCCTCAGGAAATACATATATATATATTTTTTGAGACAGAACCTCAAGCTGTCACCCTGGATAGAGTGTTGTGGCATCACAGCTCACAGCAACCTCCAATTCCTGGGCTCAAGCGAGTCTCTTGCCTCTGCCTCCTAAGTAACTGGGACTACAGGCGCCCGCCACAACGCCCAGCCATTTTTTAGTTGCAGCCGTCATTGTTGTTCGGCAGGCCTGGGCTGGATTCGAACCTGCCAGCTCAGGTGTACGTGGTTGGTGCCTTAGGCTGCTGAGCACAGGCTTAGAGCCAGGAAATATTTTTAAACACTTGTATTTTTGTTGTTCCTGTATGATTTCATTTAGAGGGTGATAAACGTGGGCAAACCAAATCTGTGCTATTAGATGTCAGGATAGGAACTAGGTACTAAAATATCACAGTAAACAAAAAGGCAATCTCTGCCACTAATGAGTTTAGACTGAATTTGGGGAGATTACAACTCAACAAACAATTAAAATGATAAATAACATAATGTTAAGATGTGCTGAGTGCTGTGGTGAAAAGTGAAGCTGGTAAGGGTATAGTGGGGACTTGGGGTGCTGGGATTTCGAGTTTGATCAGAAAAGCCTTTCTGAGGAGTTATGTGAGATTTGTGACTATCTGACGGCACAGAGGAGAGTCAGCTTAATGGAGATGAGACATGTTTCTAGAACACATTATCCATATAATTCTCCATAGGACACTGTTCTGTCTATGTTTGTATCTGTGTCTATATCTATAGCTACATCTCTATCTATATCTAATAGTCTAAGAATAAAGACTCAATGAAATAAGCTGTGTCTGCCCAGGGAAGAGATCAGGAAAATGAAATAATTCATAACAGTTTTCCTGAAACTATGGAAAGGAACAGGAACTACACAGCTGTTAAAGACTAAGACTGCTGTCCGTGGACTAAAGCAGAAAGGTGTCTGTGAAAAATAGTGGCTGCACAAAAGCACATTATGGAATTGTGAGTGTGGAATCCTGATTTTATAATGCATGAACTAAACTCTTTCTGAGTGTATGTTTTTGTATGAGTACAAAAATGCCCGTGAGGTGAAAACACCAATCTACTGCCGTTGGCTATTTTGGGGCATTGGAGTGGAGGGCAGCTTCCATTTTTACCTTTAATCTGTTGCCTTGTATTTTTTGTCAAGACAGAGTTCTACCCTCTGCCCTGAGCAGAGTGCAGTGGTGTCATAGCTCACTGCAACCTCAGACGTGGGCTGTGGTCATCCTGCGGCCTCAGCCTCCCACAGCTGCTGGGATTACAGGTGCTCGCCGTGGTACCTGGCTGGGTGTTTCAATTTTTTTCATAAGTCAGGGTCTCACTTCACTCAGACAAGTCTCAAACTCCTGATCTCAAGCAGTGTTCCCACCTCAGCCTCCCATAGTGCAGTAATTATAGGTGTGAGCCACCGCGCCTGGCTTTACCATTAATCAGAGCTGGTTGAAATTTTTTTTTTACAAAGCACACATGTTAATTTTTAATATTTAAAAAAAATCATTTTTAAATGTAGCAGGGAGAAAACATACTTCAAGTGGATTAGTTGTATAGCCTTTATCCCAGGAAGCGAGATTTGTATTAAATGATATTGGCTTCAAGTATCATTGACATATCCTCAAGAAGGTTACTTATTAAAAAAAATGGCAAGAGAGTGAGCAGAGGGGAGAGAGAGAAAGAGCACTGGTTACAAGTAGTTCCTGCTCTTAGATGAAATGTGGTTCTCTATCTTGCTGAAGCTTTACAACCAGAGAGAAAGTGCTTCACCATGGGCCAGATTGGTTTAGGCTGTTTCCACTTTTTAATCTTATTGTTTTGTTTCCTTGTTGGCTTCAGGAGAAGAGGGGAGGTGAGGAGGAGGCAGACAGCGGGGAAGGCACAAGGCCAGGAAGTAAGGTGGTTTTGCAGACAGGTACTTTTTGACTCTGCTTGAAAACCAAACCATTTACCTTTTGGCTTTTCCTCCAGTCACCAAGGGCTCAGGGCTGAGGAACCTCTTTTCTCTGAGATCTATCTGCTCTTTCAAGTCCTGAAACTAAATTGAGAAATTGAAGAAAAGGAATGGGAGTGGGGGTTTTGTTTATTTGTGTATGGCATTCCGGAGGCCTGAGGTGAACTTATAAGTGGCAGTTTTTAATGTGTTCATTATAGAAAACCTTTAAAAAATTTTTTTTCTTGTTTCTGGGAGGTAGGGGAATAATTTTATGAGCTGGAGAGAAGAAAATGGGGTGCTGATGTTGGGAATAAAGTTTACAACTTTGGTGGTTCCAAAGTGGGTAGGGCACTGGCCACATACACCCAGGCTGGAGGGTTCAAACCCAGCCCCGGTCAGCTAAACAACAATGACAACTGCAACAACAGAAAAATAGCTAGGCCCTGTGGAGGACGCCTGTAGTCCCAGCTACTTGGGAGGCTGAGGCAAGAGGAATCATTTAAGCCCAAGAGTTTGAGGTTGCTGTGAGCTGTGACGCCACAGCACTCTACCCAGGGTGACATAGTAAGACTCTATCTCAAAAAAAAAAAAAAAGAAAAGAAAACAGGCTTACAACTTTGATAATGAAAACATATAGTGTGTTAGAGATGTCGGTGACCATCTGGGACTTTCCATCACCAACACCTTGCAGCCTTTCTCTGGGGAAGACGTGGCTTCAGTGTGGGGAGAGTCTTTGAAGGCGCAGAGGACCATATACATACATATCCCTGGCTTTGGAAACTGGCTTCAGGTCCTTAGCATCACTGCTCATAAATTGTCACTTGTCTTGATTCTTTCTGTTTCCTCATCTGTAAAATTAGGAAAAGAATAGTACTGACCTCAGGGTTCTCCAAGACGGTCCTTCAGAGCACCTCGCATGGTACGCAGGGTGATGCTCAGAGTTAGCTGTCCTTACTGCCCATGGCATTGAAGGACACTTCTGCCTAGCATTCTGAGGTATGCATGCAAACTGAAGGAGAGAGCAGGCACTGAAAATTATAGTGAGCAAAGAAAGAAAAGGTGCATGCTAAGGGAAAAGTACATAAAGATTTCTGCTCATTTGTACATTTTTGGTTTTTCCAGTGACAAGAAGGGCAAACCCCTTTGTGTGGGCTTTACTGCCCATGATGTGGGGACAGGTGGCAGTGGCAGGCCAGATTCAAGATTTCATGTCAAAACCCAAATTTCTGTAGGTCAAGGCTCATCTGGCTTAGCTGCCAGCACTTATCAGATGGTTAACATTTACTGCTAGACTTGGCTGGAATACTTCTTTTTTTTTTTTGGCTGAATTCAGGGAATTTTATTGATGTTACATGACAAGGTGGGGCTCGCTAGGCTCCTTCTATTTTTTAGGGGGTCTGGTGTGGAAACTATGTTGAGGGGAGATTCTTGGTGAGGTAAAGGGGCACCCCAGCAGCTAAGTGCCTCTCTCTTCCTCTTGTGCTCTGGCTGTGACTGTGGCTGGTGGTCTGGGGTTCTTACTCCTTGGAGATCATGTGGGCTGTAAGATCTACCACCCTGTTGCTGTAGCCAAATTCATTATCATACCAGGCAATGAGTTTGACAAAGTGGTCATTGAGGGCAGTGCCAGCCCCAGCATCAAAGGTGGAAGAATGGGGGTCACTGTTGAAGTCAGAGGAGACAACCTGGTGTTCGGTGTAACCCAGGATGCCCTTGAGGGGGCCCTCTGATGCCTGCTTCACCACCTTCTTGATATCATCGTATCTGGCAGCCTTCTCCAGACGGCAGGTGAGATCCACAACCAACACGTTGGCAGTGGGGACATGGAAGGCCATGCCAGTAAGCTTCCCATTCAGCTCAGGGATGACCTTGCACACAGCCTTGGTTGCACCAGTTGAGGCATGGATGATATTCTGGAGAGCCCTGTGACCACCACCCCACAACTTCACAGACTCACTCAGAGTCTTCTGGGTGTCAGTGATGGCATGGACTGTGATCACAAGTCCCTCCAGGATGCCAAAGTTGTCATGGATGACCTTAACCAAGGGGGCTAAGCCGTTGGTGGTGCAGGAGGCATTGCTGAGGCATTGTACTTCTCGTGGTTCACACCCATCACAAACATGGGGGCTTCAGCAGAAGGGGCAGAGATGATGACCCTTTTGGCACCCCCCTGTAGGTGAGCCCCAGCCTTCCTCTTGGTGGTGAAGATGCCAGTGGACTCCACAATGTACTTAGCGCCTGCCTTGCCCCATTTGATTTTGGTGGGATCTTGCTTCTGGAAGATGGTTATGGGATTTCCATTGATGACAAGTTTCCCGTTCTCAGCCTTGACTGTGCCATAGAATTTGCCATGGGTGGAATCATACAGGAACATGAAGAGCATGTAGTTGAGGTCAATGAAGGGGTCATTGATGGCGACAGTATCCACTTTGCCAGAGTTAAAAGCAGCCCTGGTGACAGGCGCCCAATACGACCAAAGCCATTTATTCTGACCTTCACTTTCATTGTGGGGCCTCGAGGATGCGGCTGGCGCTGCACTAGAAGAAGCGGCTGTCTGACGAACGGGAGGACCAGAGAGCTTGCTGGAATATTTCTAAACATATATTGAATTTAGTTCCACCCAGGGTGAGATTTTTGAACAAGAGACAATAAAATGTGATGATTGAGCTTGGAATAGACAGACATGGTTTTGAATAATAATCCACTTTTTTTTTTTTTTTGTAAAGTGGAGATGATAAAGTTATCTACCTCTTGGGGTCAGAAGTAATTGGAGAAATTACATAAAGTGTATAGTATAGTGCCTTATATGGAATAAAGACCCAGTGAGTTCTAGCAGTTATTCTGAATGGTTAATGTGTAGTGAGGAAATTATTAATGTTCATTATGTCACTAGGATATAATTGGTGGATTTTTAAAAACAGCTTTTTTTCATCGTACCTAGAATGTCCCAATAATCTTTAGGACATACATTCAAGTGTTGATGGTTATTAATAATTTTTAAACATTTTTGTTTTAAGAAACAATAATAATGAAGAACTATTACAGGCTAGTTGTATCCACTTCTTTTTTTTTTTGAGACAGAGCCTCAAGCTGTCACCCTGGATAGAGTGTCGTGGCATCACAGCTCACAGCAACCTCCAATTCCTGGGCTCAAGCGAGTCTCTTGCCTCTGCCTCCCAAGTCGCTGGGACCACAGGC
>CAUYON010119904.1:0-10235 GCA_963573935.1 Arctocebus calabarensis
TGAGTACATTGGATACTTTTTCTTCCATTCTTGAGATACTTTGCTAAGAAGAATATGTTCCAGCTCCATCCATGTAAACATGAAAGAGGTGAAGTCTCCGTCTTTCTTTAAGGCTGCGTTATATTCCATGGTGTACATGTACCACAATTTATTTGTCCATTCGTGGGTTGATGGGCACTTGGGCTTCTTCCATGACTTAGCTATTATGAATTGGGCTGCAATAAACATTCTGATATAAATATCTTTGTTATAATGTGATTTTTCATCTTCTGGATATATACCTAGTAGGGGAATTGTAGGATCGAATGGCAGGTCTATTTGTAGATCCCTAAGTGTTCTCCAAAATAACTAGGTTTTTTTTCTTTTTTTCTTTTTTATTAAATCATAGCTGTGTACATTAATGCTATCATGGGGTACAATGTGCTGGTTTTATATACAATTTGAAATATTTTCATCAAACTGGTTAACATGGCCTTCATGGCATTTTCTTAGTTATTGTGTTACAAAATAAGTAGATTTTTAATTGGCCCACCTCTTTCTATTTTGTTGCTACCACTCATATCTTTTGTGTGGACTAAAGCTACCACCCATGTTCTGTTACCCTTTATCCAGTACGTCTCCTTAGTCAATCCAGATTTCCTACCTTGTAGTCAGAGTCACTTCCCTGGCCAAGACTCTCAGAGGATTCCCATAGCTCTTAGGACAGGAACTGGAGATTTCTTTTTTTCTTTTTTTTTTTAGACAGAGTCTCACTATGTCACCCTCGGTAGATTGCTGTCGCGTCACAGCTCACAGCAACCTCAAACTCTTGGGCTTAAGCGATTCTCTTGCCTCAGCCTCCCAAGTAGCTGGGACTACAGGTGCCCACCACAATGCCCAGTTATTTTTTTGGTTACAGTTGTTATTGTTGTTTTAGCAGGCCCAGGCCAGGTTTCAACCCACCAGCCTGGGTGTATGTGGCCGGCGCCCTACCCACTGAGCTATGGGCACCGCCAGGGACTTAACCCTTTAACGTGGTCCTCAAGGCTTTGCCCTCAAAGACCCGACCTCTGCCTGGATTTCCAGGCTCATTCGCATCACGCACCCTCCTCTTTTCCGAGTGCCAGCCATACCGGCCTTCCTCCACATCATCAAGACCCACTCTATCCCTCCTCCACAAGCTTTGGCACAAGGTGTGTCTTTCCACACTTCCTTACTGTTAGCTGAGCAAATCCCTATTTTGTTTTCAGACCACAGAACTTAACTCAGTCAATTTCAGAGATGCCTTTCCTGGCTTCCTAAACCAGTTCTGACTCTTTTGAATTCTCATAGCAACAAGTGGCCATTTTTTGTAGTCTGTGCTACAGTAGGAATTTTCATTATCTGTGGAGGGCTTTGATTTAATATCTGTTTTCTCATCTGCTTGTGCCATGAAGAAAGAAAATGTCTCTTTTTGTGCTTATCAGTAGTTCTCCAATAAGCATGCGTGTGAGGTAGGGCTCTAGCTGAAATGGTTTCTAAATTAGTATCCAATTATCCCCCAAACAGTTATTGAAATATCCTTCTTTTCTCTACTGGTTTTAAAGACCATTTTATTTTATTTTATTTTATTATCTTTATCATTAAATCATAATTGTGTACAATAGTGCAATCAAGGGGTACAATGTGCTGGTTTCATATATAATCTGAACTATTTTCATCAAACTGACTAACATAGCCCTCCTGGCAATTTCTCCATTATTATATGAAGACATTTGTATTCTGCATTTAGCTAGGTTTGCCTGTACCCTTCTAAGATGCACCGTAGGTGTAGCCCCACCAATTACCCTCCCTCTGCCCCAACCTCCCTTCTCCCCTTCCTACCCTTGCCCCTTTCCCTATATTCTTGTGTTATAGTTGGGTTATACGATTCATACGACAGCTATAAATTACCTTCATAGTAGGGCTGAGTACTTTGGATACTTTTTCTTCCATTCTTGAGATACTTTGCTAAGAAGAATTTTATCCGAATGTATTCTGATCCATAATGAATCTCTTTTAAAATTTCCTGGTCTCTTTAATTTCTCATGTTGTCTATTATACCAATAGCATACCTTAAAAATCTTTTCCTATCTACTGGATCTCGTTCCACTTACTGTTCTTGTTTTTAAAACATCATCTTGACTATCTCCAAACATTTTTTCATGCAGAGGAAACTTCTGATTAGTTTGTCATTTGATTATGAAATTGGATTGGTATTTTGATTTAATTTACATTGAGAATCTATTGATTAATTTGGAAGAGAAGTGATTTCTTCATAATAATGAGCCCTCATGGCTCGGCGCCTGTGGCTCAGCGGGGTAAGGTGCCAGCCACGTACACCTGAGCTGGCGGGTTCGAATCCAGCCCAGGCCCGCCAAACAACAATGACGGCTGCAACCAAAAATGGCCGGGTGTTGTGGCAGGCGCCTGTAGTGCCAGCTACTTGGGAGGCAGAGGCAGGAGACTCGCTTGAGCCCAGGAATTGGAGGTTGCTGTGAGCTGTGATGCCACAGCACTCTATCCAGAGTGACAGCTGGAGGCTCTGTCTCAAAAAAAAATGAGCCCCCACATCCAAGGGCATTCAATGCTTCTCTTTTCATATTGGAGTTCTGGAGTTAATTTTAATGGTTTTATTCCTATCAGTATTGTATATTTCTTTTCAAGTATATTCTTAGACATTTTATAAATTTTGTTGCTATAGTGAATGGAATTTAAAAAATGATAATTTCTAATTGCTTTTTTTTTTTTTGAGACAGAATCTCACTTTGTCACCCTGGGTAGAGTGCTGTGGCGTCATAGCTCACAGCAACCTCAAAGTCTTGGGCTCAAGCTATCTTCTTGCCTCTGCCTCCCAAGTAGCTGGGACTACAGGTGCTCCCCACAAACACTCAAGTATTTTTTAGAGATGGGGAGCTCAAGCAGTCCACTCGCCTTGGCCTTCCAGAGTGCTAGGATTATAGGCATGAGCCACTGTGCTAGCCTGTAATTGCTGATTAATGATAAATAAGAAAGTATTAATTTTTATGTTGTTTTGTTTTTTTTGTCTGGCTAAATTGCTGAATTTTATTATTTTTATAATTTTTTAGTTGTCAAGTTGCATTTGCTAAGTTGCTATCTAGGGTGCTTTTTCTAGATTTTCTATCATTGCTTCTTTATTTTCATTATTTATGCATTATATATATATTTTCTTCTCATTTTTAATTGCCTACCATTTCCATCCATACATTATTTTTTGGTTTGCTTTTTTGAGGCAGAGTCTCACTATGTTGCCCAGGCTAGAGTACCATGGTTTAGCCTAGCTCACAGCAACCTCAAATTCCTGGCCTCAAGCAACCCTGCCTCAGCCTCCTGAGTAGCTGGTACTACAGGCATCCACTACTTTACCTGGCTAATTAATACAATGTTGAATAATAGTGGGGTAATGGAAACCAAGACATGGTGGATATTTCCTGATGTGGTAACTTCTCTAGTACCTTTTCCTTTAGGCACCATGTCTCTCGTTTTCAGTTTAGATTTTATTTTAAATCTAATCCTGTGAAAGATTATCAACTTGTCTTTTAGATGTCCCACCTTAGTTTACTACTTTTTTCTTTGTGCTTATTATTTATCTCAGAATCATTATTTGAAATTTCCATTTCAAAGGAGGATGAGAATCAAATGTGAATAGTTAACTCTCTTCTTGAAATGTTGCCTGACTCATAATCTTACAACATACAATCAGAATTTTTTTTTTTTTTTTTGAGACAGAATCTCACTATGTTGCCCTTGGTAAAGTGCTGTGGCATCACAGCTCATGGCAACCTCAAACTCTAGGGCTTAAGCCATTCTCTTGCCCCTGCCTCCCAAGCAGCTGGGGCTACAGGTGCCTGCCACAACACCCACCTCCCCTTTATTTTATCATTCTTGTCTTCTGAATTCCTTATTAGATGGCTGTTAGATATATATTGCTTAATTTTTCTCACCTACTTTCAATTTTTTTTTCTACTTTTGCATTGGGCTCTGGGAGAATCTCTGAGTTTGATATTTCAGCTGGTAATTCAAGCTGTGATTATATTATGTGAACTATAAATGTAAATAGTATTTTATGTTAAACAGTTTTTAATGATTAAAGTTCTATTGATCTTTGTAAATGTAACGATAATTATACTTCCTAGAACTTTCTTTATTTCCTGGGGGATTAGTTCTTTGATTTCTTGTTGGTACTTCTTTAATAGAGCTGATTACCCTCAAATATTTGGGGGATTTCTGGTTTCTGTTCATATATATACTTAAGTCTAGACTTTAAATATTTGATTTTTAAAGCCCAGAGAAGTGCAGGCTGTGTTACAGAGGCTGTTTCTGGTGATGGCAGTGGAGGGGATAAGAGAAGGTTGGGGGGTCAGATGCCTGGACACACTGAGTGGTCAGCAGACAGCATATTTGGGCTACTCCCAGGGGATGTAAATTTCTGGGTACAAGGCTTTACTTCTCTAAATATCAGCCTCTCGTCTGCCTCATTAAAGTCACCCTTGACTTTGCTCCACTTCTCTCTCACACCAATAAGGATTCCAGGAGCCCTCCTCTGTCCATCTTTCCCTTTGTTTCTAGAGATTAGTCTAGGGGCTAGGCTCATGTGGCTAAGGTGCCAGCTACATACACCTGAGCTGGCGGGTTTGAATCCAGCCCGGGTCCACCAAACAACAATGATGGCTGCAACCAAAAAAATAGCCTGGTGTTGTGGCGGGCACCTGAGGTCCCAGCTACGTGGGAGGCAGAGGCAGGAGAATCACTTGAGCCCAGGAGTTGGAGGTTGCTGTGAGCTGTGATGCCACAGCACTCTACCCAGGGTGACAGCTTGTGATTCTGTCTCCAAAAAAAAAAAAAAAAAAAAAATCTAGGGTCTATATTCTGGGTGCAAATCCTACCCTTAGCTGCAAACCCTCATCACAATTAGAGGGCAAGGTGGAGTCTATCTGACTCAGCTCTTTCAAAAGTATACCCTTAATTTATTACCTTGGTAGTTGGCACAACATGTCCCTCTATCTTTTTTAATTATGTTGATGCTGAATTAGGGGTTTCTCTGAGGATTCTAAAAACTGCTCTTACTTCTATAGTGAACTTATTTGAAAATAAAATGTGAGGGTTTTTTGTTTGTTTGTTTGTTTTTTGAGAAGGATCTTGCTCTGTCCCCGAGGCTGGAGTGCAGAGGCGCGATCATATCTCATTGCAACCCCAAATTCTTGGGCTCAAGTGATTCTCCTGACTCAGCCAGGACTACAGGCATGAGCCACCATGCCCAGCCAAAAATATGGCATGTGTTGTACATTCAGAAGAGTGTGCTTAATGTTTGAATATAGTTTTCCTAATAGACATTTCCTGATGGTTTTGACTTACAACTTTTCACTTTAACATGGTGTGAAAGTGATTGTGATACGCTGAATTTTGTGATATTTTGCAGGGTTTTTTTTTTGGCCAGGGCTGGGTTTGAACCCGCCATCTCCGGGATATAGGGCTGGTGCCCTACTCGCTGAGCCACAGGCACTGCCCAATGAATTTTGATATTTTCCTGGGCTGGCAACATGCATCATGATAATCTTTGAAGACAGTGAGTGGCGGCAGCAGCTGCAGATCTCTCAGCCACACCGTCAGGATACAAAATGCTCATATCTGACTTTAAGATACTTCCAATTTACAATGGGCTTCCCAGCACAAGGTCAGGAGCATCTATAATGGCCAAATAAATACTCTGTGGCCATTACCTAAAGTAAGAAAGAACACGACTGATATTTTTTAGTCCACCTGGACATACCCTCTTGAATTTTGGGTTAATGATTTCTTTGCTTTCATTTAAAATTTTACTTTTTGGTCATATGTGTTTTCATATATGCTTTTAAACTTTTATATGTTTATATTTTTCTATGAGTTACTTTTTTGTCGTTCAAATTATCTATCTGTAAAAGGTTAATTCAAAATGATAGATGTAAGTATAATTCTTGTACTTCTACTATTTTGTAGATTTCCATGGTTTGAACAGAGTAATTTATTTTATCATTAATAGACATTTGCGTTTCTTTTTTTGGCAATTATTAACAATGAAGTTATGGCCAGGAGTGGTGGCTCAAGCTTATAATCCTAGCACTCTGGGAGGCTGGGCAGGTAGATTGCTTGAGCTCAGAAGTTTGAGACCAGCCCAAGTAAGAGTGAGACACTGTTTCTACAAAAAATAGAAAAGCTAGCCAGGCATTGTGGTGGGTGCCTATAGTCCCAGCTACTCGGGAGGTTGAGGCAAATAGAATCTCTTAAGCCCAAGAGTTTGAGGTTGCTGTGAGCTGTGATGCCACAGCACTCTACTGAGGGTGACATAGTGAGACTCTGTCTCAAAAACATTTTTTAAAATTTAATTTTAAATAATTAAGTTTTTTATGTCATTTTATTTTATTTTATTTTATTTTTTTGAGACAGAGCCTTAAGCTGTCACCCTGGGTAGAGTGCTGTGGCATTATGGCTCACAGCAACCTCCAACTCCTCAGCTGAAGTGATTCTCTTGCCTCAACCTTCCAAGTAGCTGGGACTACAGGTGCCTACCACAACACCCAGCCATTTTTGTTTTTGGTTGCAACTGTCACTGTTGTATGGCCGGCTGGGCTGGATTCGAACCCACCAGCTCTTGTGTATGTGGCTGGCACCTTAGCTGCTTGAGCTACAGTCACCGAGCTTATGTCATTTTAAAGAGATTTGGGGTATGAGAGAAGGTAGCACTTATTTTTGCCATCTTCGTCTAATTTTTAATATCTATTTACTTAAACCAACAAGTAAAACTTGTATATATTTATCATGCAAAACATGTTTTAAATGTTACACTGTGTGATAGTTAAGTTAATCTAATTAACATATGCATTACCTCACCTACTTGTTTTATTTGTGAAGAGAACACTTAAATCCACTCTGAGTGATTTTCAAGTAGCCAGTACATCAGTGTTAACTATAATCACTGCGCTGTACACTGGATCTCTCGAACTTACTCCTCCCGTCTAGCTGAAGTTTCTCACTGTTCAGCCGTCGCCGGGTGGGGAGGGCTGCCCACCCCTGGTAACCCCTGTTGTTCTCTCTGCTCCTGTGAGTTAACTTTTTTGGATTCCACATCTGTGTGAGATCATGCAGTACTTGTCTTTCTGGGTCTGGCTTATTTCACTTAACATAATGCTCATTCATGTTGCCAAAATGACAGGATTTCATTGCTTTTTAAGGTGGAATCGTATTCCATTGCCTCTATATTCATGTTTTAAAATCTATTCCTCAGTCGATGGGCACTTAAGGTTTATTCCGTATCTTGCCTGTTGTGAACAGTGCTGCAGTGGACATGGCTGCAGGTAACACCATGAAATCAAAACATACGGCTTTCTTTTTCGGGGATACATACCCAGTAGTGGGATTGCTGGATCCTGTGGTGATAATAATCTTTTCTCCTCCTTTCCTAGAACTATTTTCTTCTCTCTTTCTCCCCAGCTGTCTTTCCCCATGCTTCCTGCTAATCATCTTTAACCTGGAAGTATTTGCTATTGTAGAAATCCTGTCTGATTTTGAGGTTGCTCTCAGAGGTGAGGATTATATATTCTAGGGCGTTACAAGCTGCCACATGGGGAAAAACATCCTGTTGTTTTGCAAGAATTTCTCGTCTATTGCACTTAAAAGGCTATCACCATCCGTCTCGCCTTCAGACATCCGTGAAGGGCTTTTGTACTTGAGTGAAGTTCCTGATCGACTCCAAGTTCACCCCAAACTGTTTCTGTGCCAAAGCTAGTAGTCAAAAAGTCCTACTGATATCCGTTACCTCCCTCCCTCCCTCCCTCTCTTCCTTCATTTTCTTGACAGTCTCACTATGTCGCCCTCAGTAGCTCACAGTAACTTTAAACTCTTGAGCTCAAGCGATTCTCTTGCCTCACTCTCCCAAGTAGCTGGGACTACAGGCGCCTGTCACAAGGCCTGGCTATTTTTAGAGATGGGCTCTCTAAAGATGTGTTTTCTCTTTCATTCTCAGGCATTGGTACAGAGTATGCTCCAATATATTGAGTGAATTGACGAAGGAATAAAAAATTGGTAATAACAATTTTTTTTTTTTGAGGCAGACTCTCACTATGTTGCCCTTGGTAGAGTGCCGTGGTGTCACCTGCTTAGAGCAACTTCAATCTCTTGGGCTTAAGCAATTCTCTTGCCTCAGCTTCCCAAGTAGTTGGGACTACAGGCACCTGCCACAATGCCCGGCTGTTTTGTTGTTGTTGTTGTTGTCATTGTTGTTTCAGCAGGCCCGGGTTGGATCTGACCCACCAGCCCTGGTGCATGTGGCTGGCACCCTCACCACTGAGCAATGGGCACCGGGCCAGTAATAACAATTTTTAAGTTCGAGTATTAATATCAGAGATGTCAAAGGTTAGACAAAGATTCACTGTCTTATTAGGCTGAACTCATCTAGGTTTGCCTGGGACTTTCCCCAGTGCCTTGTCCTGGGAATGTCCCATATCCTGGGAAATCCCTGGAGTTTTAAGGCTGGGAGAAGTATTTATCCATCAGCCGCTGGCTCCCTTTAGTTGAGGCCTGGAGGGCTTGATAACTTCCCCATGTGAGTGCTTGGTGAAACCTCCGTGTTCTACAGAGTTGAAGCCCAGTGCATGCCTGGGGTGAGGCACTGCCAGCATCTCAGGCGAACTGGGACCTTTGGTCTCCCTAGATCTTAGCTTATGTAATTTCCTAAAGCTTAGCCTTGACACAGGTAGTTTATTTTGGAGGAACTGACAAGTTGCACAGAGGAAGGGCTGGAGAGAGCAAGGGAAGAAGGAATAGGGTGCAGTAACGAGGTGAACATTGCGAGCAACATTGGCCGCCTCTCAAAATGCCTAGAGGAGGGCTGACTGGGAGAAGTCATCCATCAGCTTCTGGCCCATTAGTTAAGGCTTGCCAGGGGCTAGGTGACTTTCCCAAGTGAGGGCTTGGTGAAACCGCTCCATCTGGAGTGCTGGAGGAGAGGCGCTTTCGGTGGGAGGTGAGTGATGCCCAGGACAGTGAAAGGACAGGGAGGGTTAAGCACTGTGAGTTGGGGCTCAGGTTTGCCCTGAGTTTGGCTGTTTGGGATTCTGCCCCTAATATCAGCTCTTCTTGTGCATGTATCTGTGATATACCTGAGATTTCCCGAAAAGTGGAGCACAGAAAAAGTCAGCTGACTTGCCCATCCAGCCTGTCAGCTTCTTGTTAATCACAGTGTGATTTAGACAGAAAAGGTCTTCACCTTCAGGCTTCTCATGGGCTGATAAATTGCTTCCTTTCCTCCTATTTGCAGGGTGGGAATAAATTTCTATAAGTATACTGAGAGGCAGAGAGTAAATCTTTGTCCACAGAAGGCAAACCACGCAATTGTGAGTGATGAAGCAGGTGACATTCAAGTGCAATGGAGAGTGTCATTAATTTACTTGAGGCTGAGCCTAAGGGAGTTCACTTGAATCCAAGTGTGCGCCAGTGCCACTGTTAATTAATCTGAGGCTGCGCTTTTTTTTCTTTGTCTTTTCATCTATGAACATTATGCATTTATTTAGGTTTTCTTCCATTCCCTCCAGCAATATGTTGTAGTTTTAGGTAAAAAGATCTTGCATTTTATTGTTGGGGATTCATCGAGGGTACAAGAAACCATGTTACACTGGTTGCACTTGTTGGGTAAAGTCCCTCTTACAATCGTGTTTTGCACACACCAAGACCCCCTCCCCCGCTCCTTCCCTCTCTCTGCTCTTCCTTTCCCCACCCCTCCCTCATTCTTTCTCTCTCTGCTCTCCTCTTCTCTCACCCCCACCATGTCATTAATTGTCCTCACATCAAACTTGAGTACATGGGATTCTTGCTTCTCCATTCTTGTGATGCTTTACTAAGAATAATGTGTTCCACTTCCATCCAGGTTAATACAAAGGCTGTAAAGTCTCCATTTTTTTAATGGCTGAATAGTATTCTACAGCGTACATATACCACAACTTGTTAATCCATTCCTGGGTTGGTGGGCATTTAGGCTGTTTCCAGATTTGGCAATTGTAAATTGAGCTGCAATAAACAGCCTAGTGCAAGTGTCCTTATGATATAAGGATTTTTTTCCTTCTGGGTAGATGCCTAGTAATGGGATTGCAGGATCAAATGGGAGGTCTAGCTTGAGTTCTTTGAGAGTTCTCCATACTTCCTTCCAAAAAGGTTGTATCAGTTTGCAGTCCCACCAGCAGTGTAAA
>CAUYON010119906.1:0-27413 GCA_963573935.1 Arctocebus calabarensis
TATATAGTGATCAAGGAAATGCCATGAAGGATATCTGTAACAGTATGATCAAAATATTTCTGAATGTATATGAATCATGCCCTGTGATTGCACCAATGTACATAATTATGATTCAATAAAATTATTAAAAAAAATAAATAAATAAAGTAAATAAATAAAACCAAAAAAAAAAAAAAAAGAAGTTAACTATCATAATAAGATGAAATTTTGGGGGGAGAAGGAACTAATATATATCTTTTTCTCCTCTTCGAAGAGACTTTGGTCTCTTGTGTTTTCCTTCATATTTTGATGGAAATGCTTTCCTTCAGTCCATTCACTTGTAAATGCTAGGCATTTCTGAATAGATACTCTTTCTTTCAGTGCACCTTTTCAATATTTGAAACTTGTTTTCTCCTCATTCATCTCTGTAACATGTGCTTACCCTATAGGGCACCCAGTGCTTCCTCCTAACAGAACTCCTGATTAAACAAACAAACAAACAAACAAAAAAATTAAAAGCCAACAATTAAGCAATATTTATGCTTATGTATTGCTACTCTCCTTCTTTTATATTTTTTATTTTATTTTATTTTAACCTCTGCACAATCTTAAGTTTGCTTAGTTTCAAAGGGCTGATTCTAGTGCAACTCACATTTCTTTTTCTTGGGATTCAATGAAAGATAATAGATTCTCTTTTCTATACATATCCGAGTAACCTCAACTTCTCTCAATTTTTGAAACTGTAAACACAGTAAGTATCCCTTGCTGCCTCCACCTCTGCTGCTTCGTGAAGCAATGCTTCATGCATCTGAATTAATATGCTCATCACTCAGCCCTAGATGAGAAAATGGTATAGTGCAAGAGTCTCCAGAAGAACAACTCCAGTACTATTCACCGGTTCAGTAGCCTACATGTTACTGCTCTATCTAGTCTAAGGGCAAGTTTGATCTAATTCCAAAAATGTCTTCTTACACCCAATAAACCCAGCTCCTCTTTGTTCCATTTTACCTGAAAGGCCTATAAACAATTTTGTGATTCATAGTCTTAACTACGACCAACTATAACTGCCTTGTGTGAACTTGCCTCACATGTTAGCCCTTTCAAAAATATTTTTTTCTGTGAAATATGATGAAATGCTTTTTTATGTAACTGATGTTAACCAATTTAAATCAAGATTCTAAATTCTAGAATTAAGCATTGCTAACCAGCTAGCAACACAGCACTAAGGAAATTAAATAATGCACATTATCCATTTGTCACGATTGTGCAAATAATCACAATAATAATTACCTGGAGAAAGCTACCCAGGTAATAATGCAACTGAAAATAATTTAGAGAGACCAAAATTTAGTGTTCCATGTATTTATATTTTTCAAATTTTAGATATTTAAGAATTCAAGTTTTAAAAACAAGAAAACTGATTTTCTATTAATAATTATTGCATTCTTTATGTTAATAAGATATTAATTACATACTGTGAAAACCATAAGTGAATTTTCTGAATTATTAATTTTTCCATTTTTCTTTTTTAGTATTAATTGGAATGTGTTGGTTACATTCACACAGAGAGAGAAAATCTATGTGAAAATAAATGAATGGTCATTTTAAATAGGGTGGATTTATGGCCAATTTATCATTCTGCTTTAGTTCTTTTCATTTTCATATTGCAATATTACAGAACACACAGATTCTAGGTAGGCCTATCAAAGTGCTGGCAACCCAGATAATATTAGTAATTTTTCCTTGGTAATCAGCCTGCTGACTTCAGTTGCCTTTAGACCGGCTGGTACACGCTACCCTTTGTCATTTGCATGTACAGATTGATCAGTTACTTAGCAGAAATAGGCTTTTGCTCACTGTAAATGTTGGTTTAATTTACACTATAAGGCATAGTCTATTTGATTGAAAGTGCATCATTTAATTTTCTTGTAAAAGAGTAGCTTGTGAAAACCTGAATTTTCTGGTACCACATATTTAAATATTTACTTGAATGATATATGGATTACATCTTGAGTAGCTGACAGCTCCCTTGAACCCAAGCAGCCACCCTAATACCTCACTGCCCCAGACAGTGGTCAGGGAAGGCCACTTGATGTTAATAGCACAATTCTACAAATCTATTTTTAATTTCCTTTCCTAATAATGCAGCTGGTTGTTAAAAGATGAAATAAATAATTTTACCTAAATTAAATGGCATTTTGACAATCTGCTTTATGATATTTACTCTTGAATCCCAGTATGACTTAAAAATTGGACAGGGTTGATTTACAGGAAAGAAGGAAGTGGCAAGAGGATAATTTGCTCGCTCCAAGTAAAGGAGCATTACAAATCAAAGCCCACAGCTAATTCTACTGGAAGTGTATTCAGAAACCCTTGATTTACCCAGTTACTTATTTCAGGATTTCTTATTTCTTATAAGGTTCATAATATTCATTAAAAATAAAATTAATATCATGGAGTGGAGATACATCTTGAGGAGGAGGATCAAATGAAGAAAAGACTCTTAAACGTAAAGGAACCATTTAAAAACCACTACATGCTTTTTTAAAAATTACATCTTCTTCAGAGATTAAATGATGCTAAAGTTGATTAATGGCTTCAGAGCAAATATCAAATTCAAAATACACTCAGAAGACTGTAGTTTAAAAAGAAAGCTAAGTGTGTTTATGTATATGTGTGTGTGTGTACATACATATTTTTATTTTTTATTTTTTTTATTTTTGAGACAGAGTCTCACTGTTGCCCATGCTGGAATGTCGTGGCATCAGCCTAGCTCACAGCAACCTCAGACTCCTCAAGCAATCCTCCTGCCTCAGCCTCCCAAGTTGTTGACACTGCGAGTGCCCAACCGCAATGTCCAGCTGATTTTTCTATTTTTTAGTAAGGACAGGGTCTAGCTCTTGTTCAAGCTAGTCTTCAACCCCTGAGCTCAAGCTATCTACTGTCTCAGCTTCCCAGAGGGCTAAGATTACAGGCATGAGCCACAGTGCTTCCCTGCTGAGTGTAATTATAAAAAAATTTGAATGATCAAAGGTGAAATCTTGTGCCTCAGGTTTTTCCAAAGCATGTAGCTTGAGTAAGGTTCATCTTGAAGAGATTTGTGTGTGTGGCTTTTGTATAAGGGGAAGTATCTCATGATAATGTCCAAGAAACTTAGTTCTGTACATGTGGAAACATAGTCAGTTTGGCATGAGGACAGGTCTTTGGACCTCACTAATTTTACACACAGGAAGCAGTCCTGTCCCGCCATTACTTGTTAGATGCAAAGCAGGCAAATGATTTGTCCCTTTAAGTTTACAGGTTCAGATCCAAAGTATCCGTGATCAATGTGCTGCAATGGAGGAACTAGAACAGAGGCCTTCCTTGTTCCTTGCCTCCTGGTATTCATGCCATTGTGTAATCTGTCCCTTTGAGAGTGGGCTGGATGCTGTACTTGCTTCTAACAAATAGACTAAAGCAGTGTTGATGGTTGTCATGCTTTTCTTTTTCTTTTTTTTTTGAGACAGAGTCTCACTATGTCACCCTTGATAGAGTGTCGTGACATCACAGCTCATGATAACTTCCAACTCTTGGGCATAAGCAATTCTCTTGCCTCAGCCTCCCAAGTAGCTGGGACTACAGGTGCCCACCACAATACCAGGCTATTTTTTTGGTTACAGTTGGCCCAGGCTAGATTTGAACCTTCCAGCTCCAGTGCATGTGGCTGGTACGCTAGCCGCTGAGCCATAGGTGCCGAGCCCATAGCCATCACTCTTAAAATTGTATTTTAAAGATGAAATCTCTGTCTCAGTTTCTCTCTCTTGATTTCTCTTGAATTGCTTGCCTTGAAAAAGGCCAATTCCCATGCCACATGCAGTCCCGTAAAGAAGCTGGCACAGTGAAGAATGGAGACCTGATAATAGTCGCGTGTCCGAGCTTTGAGGGAGATCTAGGCTCCACTTCCCAGGCAAATCTTCAGCTGATGCAGAATACAACTCTGGGTTACAACTTGACTACAACCTCAGAAAAATGTAGTTTCCAGAGGCACTCAGCTAATCCATCCAAACCCTGTTCCCTGATCTATAGAGATTGTGAGATATTATATATTTCTTATTTTTAGTCATGAAGTTTAGGGAAATTTGTTATTCCTCACCAAATAACACATTTATTTTCTAGCTCATATGTATTTCAATGATTTTATTAATGCAAACTCAGGTAAGCATGTGTACAGAATAGTTTTTGAGTTTTAGCTACTGATATTTATAATTTCTTGTACCACCAGTTCCCATGGGTCAGAACTAAAAGACTCTGCTTGATTGAAATCTCTAATTGTTATGTTTTTACCACCCCATATGTGATGTAGAAACAATTATTGAAGAACAAATAAAAACAACAGCAAAAATGGCTCAGTATCTGGCCAAGGAAATAGTTATTAAACACTTGAAATATAGCCGATAAAAATGAAATCAATCATATGTATAAGATATACAGCAAATATTGAAGACTTTATACTAAAATACTAAAGTGAACTATCTTGTTAAGAATGAATATTTTCAGGGGGCGGTTCCTGTGGCTCAAAGGAGTAGGGTGCCAGCCCCATATGCCAGACGTGGCAGGTTCAAACCAGCCCTGGCCAGAAAAAAAAGACATCACTTTCTTTGCTCATCCATAAGCAGCAACTCCTCATTTGGGGCGGCACCTGTGGCTCAAGGGAGTAGGGCGCTGACCCCATAAGCCAGAGGTGGCAGGTTCAAAGGAGCCCCCGCCAGAAAAAAAAAAAAAAAGACATCATTTTCTTTGCTCATCCACCAGCAGCAACTTCTCATTTGGGTCAGCACCTGTGGTTGAACGGAGTAGGGTGCAGACCCCATATGCCTGCTGGGGCTGAGTTCCAACCCAGCCCTGGCCAAAATCTGCAAATAAAAAAGAATGAATATTTTCAAATATACAAATACCCAAAGTGGTCTAGAGACTAAATGTAATCTCTATTACAATTCCAATGTCATTTTCTACAAAAAAAAAATCCAAAAATGTACATGGAACCAAAAAAGACCTCCAATAAAAAATCTTGATCAGAAAGAAGAAATCTGTATTTAGCACTATTCATATTTTAAAAATACATTCTAAATCTAATGTAATCAAAATAGCATGGTATGGGCATAATTTTGTTTCTTCTATTGTGGATATCCAGTTTTCCCAATACCATTTATTGAAAAGCCTGTTCTTTCCCTATTGTTTATCCTTGACACCTTTTCCTAAAATCAACTGATTGAAAATACTGGGTGCATTTCTGAATTTTCCATCCAGTTTCATTGTTTAAAATGTCTGTTGTTATTGTTATGTTATATTAATGCTTTTTTAAATGCATTATATATACTAGTATTAGAATGAAATGCTACCACTATAGTCTTAATACTGTGTATTTTTCTATATTTGTATATACATCTTAAACAGTGATATTTATACTTTCATATGCTATTTTCCTATTGTTTAGTATCTTTACTTTTTATTTCGAAGAAGTCTCCTTATTATATCTGGTAAGATACATCTGTTGATGATGAAATCCCTCAGTTTTTGTTTAGTTGAGAAAGTGCTTATCTTTCTTTCATCTTCAAAGGACATTTTTAATGAGTAAAGTATTCTTGTTTGTTTTTTCTTTCTTTTTTATAACTACCTTAAATATAATATATCATACCACTTCCTCGTGAACCATGAGATTTGTGCTGAGAAATTCACTGAAGTCTTATGGATCTTACTGGGACCCTCTTGTATGTGACAAGTCACTTTTCTCTTGCTGTTTCAACATTCTATCTTTGTCTTGACTTTTGATAATTTAATTTTAATGTCTCTCAGGGTTGACCTCTTTAGATTCAAAATATTTTAGAATATTTGGGATTTATACATCATTTCTCTTCCTAGATTCAGAACTTTCTCAGCTATCTTTTATTTAAATAAGTTTTCTACCACTGTCTGTTTCTTTAATTCTTTTATGACTCCCATGGTGCATATACAATTTTGCTTGATAGTGTCCCATTAGTTTCATATGCTTTCTTCACTCTTTAGTCTTTTTCCTTTTTGTTTTTCAAATTGGATAATTCCAAATAACCTCCTTGCAAGTTACTGATTTTTTTTGTGCATTATTGAGTCTGTTGTTGAAGCTTCCTATTTAATTTTTCAGTTCAGTTATTGTATTCATCTGCTCATGAATTTCTGTTTGGAAATTTCTTATGTTTTTAATTTATTCAAACTTTAATTTTGCTTATGTATCATTTTTTTGATTTCACTTTTTAATCTGTATTCTCTAGTAAGTGAATGAGCATCTTAAAGAGGATTTATTTTGAATTCCTACACAGACACTTCACGGACCTTTGTTCCTTTGGGAATATCATTATTTTCTTTTGGTGATTTAATGTTTCTCTAATTCTTCATGTAGGCTTCTCTTGGTATTTATACATTCAAAAATCACTTCTTCTAGTTTTTATAGACTAGTTTCAGGAAGTGAAGACATTCTTCTGCCAGGTGTTTGAACTTGCAAGATGGCCTCTGCTATTAGAGTCAAGTAGAGATGAAGCCAGATCATGGGGCCATATCTAGCTCTGCCATCACATAGGTCATGTATAGATGTCAGGTCTGTTATCAGGCCCATGGTCAGGCATGGCTCTCAGGAAGTCCTTATGCAGGACCTGGTTGGGTTTCTGACTTAAGAGAATTACCTCCAGAATGACTGGAGATAAGTTTTTTTATACTACAGTATAACAGATTAGCGAGAGCACACAGGTCTGCTTCAGAGTCAGTTGGTGCCATGGTCAGAGACTTGTTACCAGGGGCAGTGAGGGACATGATTCCTCCTGGGTGGCAGGGCAAATGAAGCTGATATAGTACTGTGGGCAAGCAGGGCTAGAGCCAAGTACACAGATGGGTGGGCTCCTTTCATTCTGCAACCAGGACTGTGGTCAACTGGCTTGACACCAAGATACAGGCCTTCTTTCTCAAACTTTCATCTTCGGTCTATGATTTTCCTAGGTTTGTATGGGAAATTGTATAAAGAAATGTCATCCTTAAAATTTGACCATATTATGCTACTACTATGTTTTTTCTCTCTTTCTATCATTCCATAAGATAAACATAGACCTTTCTGTTATACCACATTTATGTTACTAAAAATTTCTATGCTACACAAAATTACATGCTAAAACAATGAAATATATTGCAAAAATTATCCTTGGGTACAAGAGTCAAAAAAGTTGCTAGTGAAATTGTTTAAAAAGGAAATTAACAAAAATAGGTATCAATTTTAGAAGTCTTAATTTATTAAGAAACACAGAAATACAACACTACAATAAGTATGTTCCGACATATACAAGTGTGGTGGAATGATGAGAGAAGGGCCATCTGAAATTGCATAGAAACTTTAATTTGTTAAGGAACACAGAAATATAATACTAGAATAGTATCTTCCCACTCATACAAGTATGATGGAATGGTGAGAGAAGGGTTATCTGAAATTGGACAGAAACTCAGAACACACCGAAAACTTTTTTTGATGGCAAGATATCTGTGGTGTGTACTTGAGAACCCATTTTGTGTATTCAAATCCCTCATAGTTCTACTATGTGTTGTTGCATTAACTTACCACATTTTCACACATAAACTCATTGAATCATTCTCAGATTATTCTCTAATATATTAATTGTCTTCGAAACAATTATATTGTCAAGGAAGCATTATAAGGGAAATGATAGTATATTATTTTTCTGTAGTTGGCATATGTAGTAGGATGCCTGAGCATATTTTATGCATAAAATCTTCAGATTATTATAAGAACATGAAAAAATCAGTCAAAGGAATATTCAGGGTTATGAATATGTTGTAGGTATGTTCACAGTGGCTTCAGTAGCACCTAAAAGGTCTATCGCTGGTAGATGATAAAATTATTTATGTATGACTCAAATAATCATGAGATAATTCATAGTAAAGGCATACATTTATAGAGAATTAAAAAATTAACTACTGTTATTTTTACAGATGATTTCTTCCATTCATGTTTTTAGTGTCTGGGTAACGGATGCAAAACAATTAGCAATGATAGGCAAACTAACCAAAAATCTATTTTGTGTCTCTCCCTGCTCCGTAGATTAACTGTACAGACTCACAGCTAGAATGAAAAAATGTGGGTCTTTATTGAAGTATGTGTTATTGTTTTTAATATATAATTTTTACCTAGTAAAGACTATCATACTATCTTTTTGATCTCCAACATATGTCTAAATTTCTTATAAAACTAGATAGTTGCTAAAAGCTTACAATTTTCTTTGGGCTATTGGAAATGAGATCATTGATGATTTTGGAGCAGAAATGGCTAAGTTTTAGATAACTGAAAGATATCTTGGTGAAGAATAAAAAAAGCATAATGAGGCCAGCAAGGAAAACAATTATTTCTCCCCACCGGCCCCCAAACATTTTACCAGTTTTAGTGATAAACTGACCAAAGGCAGCAACCTGGAACTTTAGAAGAATTGGATTATTGAGTATTTTCAGCCATTTGGGGAAATATTTCTAGCTAGAATGATACCAATATCATTTTATTATTGTTCTCATTTTGATGTTACTGGTTTGCATTTTATAATGTCATCACATCCACATTTAATTCTACCTATGCTAAAAGGCAAGTGTTGGCATATTTAAGACCCATCCAGGTTTAGTTTCTTTGTTAATTAGGGGTGATTGATGCAATTTCCTGTGCTTGTTTCCTGTTACTAATTCACATGTTGAGGACACAGCAGTTATTGTCATTAGTGCATTGTGCTCTTCACTGCAATGAGAACCAGTGAATTTATGTTTGTCATGGCCATCTGTAAAATCCGTTCCATCTCCGTCTGATGGGTTGTCAAAATACATCTCAAATGGATAAAGTCCAATTGATTATAGCATCAAATAATTTATAGCAAGTACGAGTTATTGAGTTTTTTTTATTTTTAGAATGTCATTCTTTATAATGTTAAAGGCACATGGATTGCTATTTTTTGTTTTTTAACCAAACAAAGGGTGAATATCTTTGTGTATTGTTTCTGGGATAAAGATATTTAGCTTAGATAGATTACCGTATACATGTATTATGTTTTAGTCACAGTATTAATCAATATTAGATTTTCTAATTCTATTAAAGTACTCCATAGCAGAAGTAAAAGGAAGATTTTTTTGTTTTGCTTTGTTTTTTTTACTCGAGCTACATTATTTTTACTTTTAATGACCTCAAAACTTCCCTCAGAATATGTTAAGCAGTTGAAAAGGAATTTTTAATAATTGTGTATAACTTGTCTTGTTGATATATTGACTGATATAATGAAATGAAGATAAAACTATTTAGGCTTTTTCTTGACAAAATAAAGTGTAATTTTATTGCTTTTCTCTGGAACAGCATCAGACTTAATAGTATTCACTTTTTTTTAAATTGAAGATAAAATCAAGAAGAGAGATGTACTAAGTTTCAGAGAAAACATTTTATTTCACTGAGATATACCGTTACGAATTCTCTGATAACCTTAACACAGTTGAACTTGTCCTTTTACCATGGCCTGAAAGTGTTAGAATGACAGTATTTCACAAATGGATAGTTGGATAAATGCGTTTTTTAACTGGTCAGTACCCTGTGTTTGAGATGATATTTGGCTTATATACTGACAGCAATTTTCTTCTTTATAAACTTACACCCAGATATGACCTTTTTACTATAGTTAAGTAATGACTGAATATTAATTCTTTTAGGTACAATATTGATGGGTCTTGAAATCATCCTTTATCTATTTCAAATTAATATGAAACTTTTTTTTTTTTCTGGAATGCCCCCAAACAAAGAGTTTAAAGAACTACTTTCTATTCTCTCTAAAAGAGAGAAGATTTGCTAAATAAATGGAGGAAAAAATCCACCCCTCTTATACCAATTAAAACAACTGGGCAGATTTTGTAAGATTGTGAAGATGTATTGACGCATATGTGTTGGAGAACGATACAGTGGGATACTTCTCAGATTCAATTTATATGGAGGGAGAAACACAGACTGCATTGGATTCTCTGAAAGTCATGATATAGATTAGATGAACATTATGTGGCACTACTATTTTTTTTTCCCCCTGATTCAGCCTCTATTGAAATTTCTACAAGCTGTTCTACTGGCCTCTATACAGAACTTGGCAGGGGTTACAGCTCGCTGTCTGCAGCAGCTGAAGTCATTTCTCTTTGACAGAATCCATAAAGCCAAACACTGTACAAACTTCTCTGATGGAATTGTCGTGGTGCAGCTCCTCGTCTTGTTACCATTGCCATTTGCCCTCAAACCAGACCTTCACCTGTGGGGAATGATTATCTTGCTCTGTGGTCTCTGTTTCCACCTGTGACCCTTGATCAACAGGAGAATGGCAATTTTTCCTCAAAAGGAAATTGATACTGGGAAAAATATGCTGTCAAAGAAAGTTCTCATTCCCCAAGGACCTCTGTGAGTTGTACCAGTGGCCTTCTAAAGTAACAGAAGGCAAACTCATAAGTGACTGGATACTCTTTCTCTCTCTGATCTTTTACAAAGGCATTTGGAAAGTGTCTTCTACAGCGGCCACAGACAATGTCAGGCTAACAGGCCAGAGAGGGAAACACTATGACATTAGAAAATTTGAGTTTCCTCCCTTCTTTCCTGGGTTTGAGTTTAGCTTTACATACCCTTCTTGCAGTTGAATTAAAGGTAAAGTTTAGCTATCAACTGGGAAATCTTATTCTGAAATTTTGAAATCATTTCCTAGGGAATCATTGAGACTACTTTAAACTCTGAGGTACAGTTTCTAAACAAATAAACAAAAACGACTGATGTAGACTACCTCCAATTTGAATAAGGAATTATCTCTAGTGTAAGATAAAATTTAAGACTTATGAACCCTCAAGGAAAGTGTTTCTAAGTTCACAATGTTGTGTTGAGGCTTTGAATCACTTATGATGTTGCAACACAGCATAATAAGAGAAGCTCCATGTAGTGGGCCATAGCATAAAAAATGACACACAAAATAGAAGAAATAAAAACGAAGTGGGCTCAAATATAGCACAGTTCATGTTTTGAAGGCTTATGTAAAAATCGTGTATAATAAATTATACATGTAATTTGTTTAAAAACAGAAGGTTCCAACCACCACAAAAATTAGTTTTAATATTACCACATTTAGATTTAATGTTTTACTAGAGAATATCCAATTACAAAAGTTTCAAGTTCAGTAATAGTCTTCCTTTTGAAATTATGAATTGGATTAATTTAATCGGAAGTTATTTATGAATATCCAAAAAATAAAATAGAATCCTACTCTATTCTATGACATTACCAATACTGTCATGGATCAAATATAATAATGTAACATCTAAGCTTTGTGTAATTGTGTAGTCAGCTCTTCAAACACTAGATAAAGGTTCTAAAATATAATGAAGATCAGTAAGACAACTGACCATTGGACTGGAAAATAGACTTATAAAGTTAAATGAAAAAGAGTATTGATAACATTTCACAGAAGTACAGGAAAATTTATTTTACTTCATATAATCTTAGAAGAACACAAAGTTTCATGTGGAATTGAAGTATATTGCAAGCTAAATTTGACCAAATTAAATGATTTCTAAAGCAAAAATAGCAGCAGCAGTGTTTAGAAATTCTCTACAAAGAGTTTATACAATATAATATCTTTATAATTTAATTGGAAGTTATATGTGCATATCCAAAAAAGTAGAATAGAATCCAATTGTATTTTATGACATTCCCTAGTAAGATATTCAAAATAAAATTATACAAAATATAATAAAAGTAAAAATTTCTCATAATATGAAGGAAGAGATACATTTGACCAATTATCAAGGAAAATATTCTTACCATTTCCTGGTGGAACTATTGGTGAGAAATTTGAAGCAGCTATTATGTCTTTGTTCGATGAGGTGAAGAAATGTATTTTCACAATAAATAAAAAGGAATAATGAGCAGAGAAATTTATAAAAGCAAAACAAAAAAATAAAAAGTAAAAAGTAAAATTCAATACTTGAAAAGTAAAATATCTAAAATTAAGAAATATATGTTGAATAAGTTTAATAGTATAATGGATTTGACTAAAGGTAGTATTTGAACTTTAACATAAATATACAGAAAGCCTCCATTATGAAACAAAGGGGGGAGAAAAGGTTAAAGAAAAATAATTAATAGAACCTCAAGGATGGGTGAGATAATTTCAGAATGGCTAACACATTAAGTTGGAGTCCCAGGAAAAAAAGAGAAAGAAAATGGGGTAGAAAATAACAGTAAGAAGTAATAGCAATAAAGATCTAAATTTAGCCAAAGATATAACTTTATAGATTTTAGGAAGCTTAGGAAACCCTCAAATAGGATAAATTTAAGAAGAAGCATGGTTAAACATATTATAGTTTACAGTCAAAAAACAAAGATGAAGCAGTAATCTTGAAAGGAGTCAGAAGAAAATAAATAAGGTGGTTTCCCTGGAAGCTTTCCACTAGATATCAGATTTTCTCTATGTTTAATGTTCAAAGTAAGCAAATTTTAATAATAATAACTTCAGATGCTATTTAGCTACCTTATCTTCCTGTTTTTACTCTGAAAAGGAGGCCGATAACCCAAATTGAGTAGGAAAATGTTAACATAAGCTAACAGATATATTAAGGGGCAAATCCAGGATTTTTTCATTCTCTAAATCTCGAAAACTTTAGGGAGGGAGAAATGGAGTATTTTTTATGTTATTTTTTATCACAATGACTATACTTCTTATAATAATAGCCCCATTACTTTTAGTATAGAATCATTTTATTATTATTACATGTAATGTAATTTGCTGTTTTAGAAAGGTT
This sequence comes from Arctocebus calabarensis, assembly GCA_963573935.1. Classification (NCBI taxonomy): domain Eukaryota; kingdom Metazoa; phylum Chordata; class Mammalia; order Primates; family Lorisidae; genus Arctocebus; species Arctocebus calabarensis. The sequence continues at coordinate 12,835 of CAUYON010119906.1, forward strand.
TGGCTTTTTCTGTATCAGCTACTTTTGAATATATGACATTTTGTAGTGTTGTTAATATTGATATTTCACTTATTTCTTTGTTCTATGAAGTTCATATTTTATTATTTTGTTCAAGAAAAGTTTATGAACATAGTTTCCCTGAATTTATGCATGCTTAATTTAAATAATAGCTATTAAAATATTGATAGTTGGGAAATTGTAATTATTGGTTCACAGTCTTTTTCTTTGATATTTTTGAAAATGCAACTACATAATTATCTTCTTTTGTATGCTTTAGAGAAATTCCATGTCTAATTATTACTTTGTCTTATGTCACTGGATTCTTTTGCTGGGAATCTGGATTTCTTGTTGTTGTGCATGTTTTTTGCTTTTTGTTTTCTAGTAATCATTGAGTAATTTTTTGCTTTCATTTATGTGTATTTCCAGTGGTTTAACCTGGAAGTTTTTAAACTGATTACCATGAGACAATTTTTTAAGGTAGCAAGTAGACCTAGTTAATTCATGTTTTTTTTCTTGTGATTCTCCTTTTTCTCCTCTTCTTCTTCATCTTTATCCTTGACTTGTATTTTTCCTTCAATTTTCCATCAATGAGGTATTCTCTTTGATTAAGGTTTTGACAAATATTGATCTGCCATGTTTTCTATCTTCCCAGGACATTGTATTATACACAATTAGTTCTCCTAAACTCTTTCCTTTCATTTATTCTTATTAATAACTCTTTACTTGTTTTTCTATCTCATTTGCATATTCTTGGTTGTTTTCCTGCTTTTCCTCAGTGTCTTAAGATATTTTTACAATATACTATTTTTTTTTTTTGGTTTTTGACCGGGGCTGGGCTTGAACCCACCACTTCTGGCATACGAGCCTGGCGACCTATTCCACTGAGCCACAGGTGCCACCCTAGAATATACGTTTTTAACTATCTTGTAATTAAGTTGTAATTTTTTTATATTAAATATATTTTCACATTTACTCTTTTTACACTTTGGTTTTGATTAAATTTCTTATTTCTCTTTCTGTCTGATCTTCTTGATGTTTGAATTATTGATCCATACTGTTTTTTTAATCACAAAATACTTGTTTGAGCATATTTAATTTACCCCAGAGTTTGTTATGATTAATATTTTATGCCTATGTTTTTAAATCAATTGAGGTGTTTTTATTTTACTGTTTCATATTTTATTACAGAAGCTTGTATATAAATGTCTTTTATACAGAGCTTCAGGCAATTTGTAGAGTCTTATGTCAAAAATGTTATGTTTTTTAGAATAATAAATTTTATCTTTGATGGATAGTTTTTGGCAGAGAGGGGAGAGGCTGTGTGTTCTTCAATATATGTATATATATATATATAAATATATTTTTTTTTCTGTAGGTCACTAAGTTCCTGACTCTTCCTTTTCTTTCCTATTACTTTTCAGTTTTTAAATGATTTTTCTCCTCTGCTACCATCTTTACTTAAGAAATGGTGCCTTAAAGGACTGCTTTATGGAGTTCTGTTACCCCTTCTTAGGTCTCTTCCAAATAATTTGTGTTCTAATTTATAAGGGCTATTTTTTTCAATATTTTATCATGGAGGTTGAACTTTCTTTTATAGCTTAATTTTAACTCACTCGGCATCCCTGTTTGATCTCCATGTTGTTATTTCTTGTAATGACTCAACTTTCTCTGAATAAAATTTGGGGCAAAAATCATATTTGAGAAATATGATTAAAGGAAAATGTTTTCTGTTTTTCTAGTTATAATGCTTGAAATTATGGTATTCTTTATAAGTCGGCTAACACCATTGCATAGATTATGCATCGTAAAATTTGTATTTCTTGTTGTATTGGTGTTTTTAGAGGATGTGTTGGGAGATAAACATTTACACACCTGACATTTTGTGGTTACCTTTTCATTTACATTTTTAAAATATGATAATTATGATTGATTTTCTTAATTACATAAAGGTTTTGGGAATGTTTGCTCTATCCATGCATCTTAGAACTAAATGACATCTTAGAAAGGAACAAGTTGTTCCCAAACTGTGGTAAGGAAGAAAACCAAGTGATAGGAGCAAAAATAAGAGGCCAGGAAATCCACAGATGTGCTATTTTCTGTCATTTTCCTCTAAATATTAGATGTTTTAATCACTGTGATGTTTACTAAGTATGCACAGCCTTTTTTTATAAATATTTAAAATAAATATGCCAAAATTTGTCACCAAAATGAATGACTTTTATTAGCTGAGATTATTCAATGATGTAACTCCAATTTGGCATGACATATTGTGCGGTAGGCATTGAGTGTTTACAAGGAGAGTGATTTTGGCTTCATGCCTATGTTTCACCTCAAATTTTCCATACTGCATTTTCCAAAATGCCTCTCTTTGAACATCAAAATGTAAATGATATTTTTATTCATCTCTGAGTTCTTTCATATGTTACAGATGTTTCTGAGAAATATGCTTAGCTTTAATCGCTTACTTGAGAAGGGGAGGAGAGACAGGTGCTCCGAAAGGAGTAAAGCATTTAAAATAAGGCTTATGTGAGCTGTGTGTGGGCATATTTTAAGTCTTATGCTTTCATGAGACAATAATTTTATTTTTATCTATCACAGGATACAATTGGAGACTCTGAGTATTTTTTATTCACCTTCCTTGACTTAACATTATGTTCCCTATTCCTGCCACAACAGCATACAGAGGATGGTTCTTGAATACTAAATAAATACGTGTTTACTGTTTGGTATATGACAGACTGGACTGCTGTGGAAATAAATTTTACACAGAGTGTAATTTGAGCTTCCTTCTTCCTTCCTATATATGTTAAACTTACCAATTGTCAGGTTTCTTGAAAAGAAAGAATCCTCAAAATGTTACGTAAACATTGCAATATCCATTCATCACTTGATAAACTCAAGTATTATATGTGACATATTATTATGCATTAAAAGTATTATTAATAACACTCTGCTGTTATGCATTTATCTTGTAGAGCTTTTTTGAAATATTTCATTGACTTTTATTAAAATTAAAGTATATGAATATAATTACATTTGGAGATGTATAAATGGAACTTCTATCATAAGCATTAAAAAAGCAATTAATATCCACATTAGAATCACAGTTTTAATAATAAATTGATGAACCAATGTATATTCCAATTATTTGTCATCCCTATTGGATAAAAATTTTATTCATCACTGGGCAGGGAATAAATTTCCAGGAAGTATGGACTAGAATGGTAATAGAACATCAAATGAGCAAAGAGGGTTTCCCACTGACCAATTTAGGAATAATGTGAGCATCAATATTAATAAAGGTATTGATAGGTTAGCAAGAACTAATAGCTATGAGTCCATAAGACCAAAGATGTAATAAGTAAATGAACAAATAAATGAGGAAGAAGGGAAAACTTCCTTCAGAATGATGCCAAATAGAAAGTATAGAATAAATGACGGAGTTAAAACGAATAAATGGCTGCTTAGTGCATGAAAATTTGAGGACAATTGGAAGACTCACATAGCCTCAAATTATTAAACTGCAAATTACTTATTAATCACAAGGAGTTTTAATTTTACAAAGTGGAAACCTTGGAGACACTATCCTAAGCAAGGAGCTAAAGTTACCATGACTACGATTACGTAGTTGACACCACGTGACAATTGACGGTATGCACTTCATAGCACAATGCTGATTCTGTGGCCTGTATTACAAAAATATGCAAAATGAATATAATAAGTCCTATTTGAAAAATACTATAAAACATTGTGTGTGTACTTTGGTCATACAAATAACAAAGAACAAGCAAGATTAAACAAGAATAACAAAAAAGGAGGCTAGATAATTGTTTCATGTTAAAGTAGATTTAAAAAACTGAATGTTGGATGGTGCATGTGGCTCAATGGAGTAGGGCTCTGGCCCCATATGCTGGAGGTTGTAGGTTCAAACACAGCCTCAGCCAAAAACAGCAAAAAAACAAACCAAAAAAAACTGAATGTTACATGTAACCTTTCCTTGGAGTTGGAACAGAAATGAAATAGTAATTTAAATTATTAAGCAGACAATAGTTAAAAATGTCAACATTAGATCAGGATTAGAAGATATTATTATATCAATGATAAATTGATTGATTTTATTATATTCATTGTTGTCATAGGCAATCATGTCCTGATGTACTTAGGAATAAAGGGACAAAAAGTGTTCTATTCACTCTTAAATGATGGATAAAAAGGAATACATATGCGTACATATATACATTCATAAATCAAGCTCATATACAGAGTAGCCATAAATGTCACGTACAACTTTATGGACACCCTGAAACTCTGAGATATTATCTCAAAGACAGAGGGGAAAAAATGAAAAGAATAATAAAGTGAGTGGGTGAAAGGCTAACAATTGGTAAATCTGAGTAAATAGTTTACTGGAATGAAACTATTCCTGGCACCATTCTTGCAATAGTTCCATGTTTCAACTTATGCTAAAATAATATGCACATAGTTATTATCAATTGTTTTAAATTAATTTTGTTAATGACAGCAGTATCTTCAAAAAAAGCAAAATAATATATAAATATGATAATTCAGTTCCTTTTATAGAATATTATTTCTAAATGCACATCTATTCTAGTTTATTTCACAAATTACAAATTTAACTATTTTAAATATGTAACTGTTCCTCTCTATTGAAGATGTTCATAATGTGTACTTGATCTTAGCCAGGTATATTCACATTTGGAGGGCTTCTAGATAAATTTAATGGGAATTATCATTTCACAGAAATTATTTGTCAAGTTTAAAGTATATGTGCATTTTCTGTGAAAATATGTTTGACATTCACATTACTACATTGTTAAAAGATTCCATTTCACCAAAAGTGTAAGAGCTATCCCTAGTTCAATTTTCCTTATCACTACTCAATGTTGTATTTTTGTCTGATTATAAAGCTAAACTTTACTTGTGTAATTACATCTGGTGGATTAATATTAAAATAGTCATACCCCCATTCTTTAGACTCTATTATTATCTTCTTTGTAACAATATGCAAAATGAGTTGAGTTTAAAGGGATGTTATATAGCTCTATAGATATTATGTAACTCTCTCCCAAGCCCAAAATCAATAAATGCCAGAGTTAAGATTAAAACTGAGGCAGTCTGATTTGAGATTTCTTTTATTCAAGTTCAAGTAGCACTTCTCCATATCTCATTTAGTGATACTGAAAGCATAATTTCAAATTCTCCACAGTGATAGAATATACTGATTTTAAGGAAGGTTTAAGTTGAGTCTTACTTATTCAAAGTAAAGGAATAAATGCCACTGGAATCCCACAAAATACAAAAATGTTATTCAATAGAAGTGAAAGACTAATTGTAAACCACTGAAATCTTATTATATGTATGCATCTTATGCTGATAATAATAGATTCATAGAACTTTGCATAAAATTTTGCATAAAAAGGCAATGAGCAGCTTATTTCATGAATGATTCTGCTAAGCTATTTTTTTATAATTGTCCTGTTTCTACTTATAATATTTTTTTGATCGCATCTCTTCCTCTGCTATCTTTCAATATCACTTATAAAAGAATTTTAGCTGCAATTTTAATTTACTATAATATAAGATTTCATGGCAACCTATTAAAAACTTGTTTAAATGTACAAATAATGAAGGAGAAAATATTTGCAAAACTCGGTGTGAAAAGTTTAAGTAGTAAAAGCTTAATAGTTTGTTATATCATGAAAATCCTAGTAATTTTGCATTTGGCAATATTAAAGTAATCCTCATAATCATAACAGCCTCGTCTTTTGGTTTGCTCTCATCCTGCATGAGCAACTTGTTTTTATAATTGTCAGTAGAATGATTGAATTATTATAACAGAGCAAGTGTCTCAGTTCTCTCGCAGTATTTTTTTTCCTTTGATATCCTATCAACAGGTAATAGGAATAACTGCTGTATAATAACCATTATTGGATTTTTCACCATTGCCTGAGGTGGAGGTCAAAGTCAGTCAATACATTGCATTCTAAATAACTCAAAGAATTTTAGCTTTAATTAGGACAGTCATAATGTGTACTAATTGAAGAACTAGCAAGTTCATAGTAGTGGTCAAGAAATATAAGCTAAGAACCAAACCTTGTTGATACCACAGAAAACTAATCTAATATTTTAAAAATTTAAAAAAAAGGAGTTGAGTCTTCACCATAGTCTCCTCTACAGCAATTACACAAATATTTGGACAAATAGTGACAACTTTACTTTTCACATACATAGGGAAAGAAAGACATACCTTAACATGTCATTTTTTTCATGGTAATACCTTTCATGGTAAGACATTTAATGCAGAAATTCCAGAGCACACTAATTCTTTAACAGATCATTTACTTACCAAAGTATTACCACAGAATTTTGGAATAAACTAAAATTCTGAACACTTTGCTATGTACTGACCCATTCATGTAATCAATCAAAAATATAAACCAAGGGAAATCCTACCATATTCAATTGTGTGGAGGGTTTTCTCAAAAGCATAATGTCTTAATTTTTCAATGGGAAAACTTTCAATAGATAAAAAGGATTAAAATCAATCCAGCAAACAATAAATGAACAAAGACAACCATGTAGTTTATTTTTCTGGCTGAATTTTGTGGTAGGCAATGATATAATTCAGTCTGTAACCAGAAGAAAGTCAAGACAGCTCTCTGTTTCTTTTTTCTTCATCCTGTCCTGTTTAAAATGCACCTGGACTCACTGCTCTAGTACTTAGGACCACTCCAGAATGACAAAACAAGAAACAAGCCACAACCTTCTATGGATGCATCTTCCCTGGGAATGGAAAAATAATAATAACTTACCTGCTGGTTCTCTTGCTTTTGTTTCTTCTGATGTTATCAATTTTATTCTGCTTCGACTCAGTGTTTTCTCACCTCAGAGACTCAGGTTTGAGCATTGTCAATGGACAGAGTAAGAGCACATTTTGGCAGTCAAGGTCCTAATGTCTGCTTGGCTTCAGGACAGCCAAGGTTATGAAACCTAACCGAGTTGTTTGCACAGTGCTGCCAATATAAACACATGGTGGCAAGTTCACGAACTTGTCAGGCCTTGTACTATGAACCAAATCATGTCATTTGCAAATTCAGAAAGATTTTTTCCTTGAAGAGCCTTTGATTTTTGCATGCTTGATTTGTTTTCTTGACTAGAAACCCTAGAATAATATTTTGTAGACTTGATAAGAACTACGAACAATATCTTGGGCTTGATTCTACAGGGAAAGAAATGAACCAGCTGTAGATGAGTAAATGTTGTAAACTATGGATGTTTCTTGTTGGATAAAGAAAATTCTCTTCTATTCCTAGTTTGATGAGATTTTTGTTTTAACCCTGAGTGGATGTTAATTTGTTTCAAATAATTTTTCTGCATCTGTCAAAATGGTTGTACGAATTATCCTTTATTTTCTATCTTTTTTTTTTTCAAAACCTTTTCTTCTATTCACTCAGAAGAGAGTCTAATGCACAAGTGTCAAATAAAAGCACTGTCATTACTTTTCTTAGAAGGGGGAAAGCATTTCTTCTGGCAACACATTTTTTATTCCAAGGAATTGTTCTGATACTACAAGTTGTAGGAGAAAACATAAGAGACTTAGAGGGCATTGATTGAAAGACAAGGGATTCCTTGGTTGGGAAAAAAAAAATGCTCTGATGCTTGGTGAATTGCTTCTCAGTCTAGGCTGCTCGCTGAGTCTTCCCAGGTGTTGAAAGAGAAAAATTAAATTTCCTGCATAGACAGCTGAAAATTCCTCATAGAGCAGAATATATTTTGTCTCTAAGCCTCCCTCAACCCCCCCCACCCTGTACCAAGTTCTCCAGCTTCTCTGGTCACATGACTCTTTACCATGTTGACTCTTTTGCCAAAACATATGTGATATCAAGGTTTCTTTTTCCACTGATTCTTTATGGTTCTGATGACTATACCAAACATCACTTGTCAAATAATATTAGCTATTAAAAATGTGGGCATTTGCCAGGAACCAGTCTAGCTGAGTTATTAGAAAAACCCAGGAGTAGACCAGCGTGGGATGGAGAAAAGAGACATAGAAAATAACGGGATCAGGAGGACCTTTCCTCAATAGGAAAAGCCAACCTCAGCTTTATTGCACTTCTTTTATATACAGTAGCTTGAAGGCATGATTTTGTCATAATTGCATAACTTGATTGAAAGCAGCCTAAAAGCAGAATAGCATTCTCAGCAGTCTGTGCTGAGCCAAAGGGCATGTTTTCATTCTAATCTGGTTCAAGAACCGACCATAACAGGAACAGCTGGGGCCAGGTTGCATTTGGTCTTTGACTCAGATGCGGTTCCTCAAAACTGGGGGACCTTGCCTCCCCGTAGGTCGGCTCCCAACAGACATTGATGCTCATCATAAATGCCAAATACTGTGCAGGTTGTGTACCCAATGGAACATTGTCTTGGGCTAACTTAAAAGCTCTTGTTGTCCAACAATCCAATGGTCCAAAAAGCAATTAAATGTCAAAATTCAGTTTTACACTAACACACACACACACATACACATTCTTGCACACGTACATATATGAGAATTGTGACCTTAATTTTCCAAATATAACAAAAATGCTTTCATTCAATTTTGTCAGATTGATCTTTAATTTCTAAAAAAAGTCTTATTGTGTGGTAATGTATGATTCTTTATATATATCTTAATTTGATTTGTTAATATTCTGTTAAGTATTTTTTCTGTTAAGTATTTCCTAGTCTATTATCACTAGGAACATTGCTCTGCATTTGGATCTACTTCAGATTTTGTCTCTAGGGGTATGATGAAAAAATGAAAAAAAAACCAAACAGGAATTTATTCTTTAATTTTTGTATAAAAGTTATTCTTTCTGTTTTCTGAAATATTTTATATGAGAAATTTCATATTTCAACTTTAAATGTTTGATGGAATTTAGGAAGAAAGACAATTTTTTTTGCCTATTGTATTTTGACACATATTATTAAGTGCATACATATTCATGGTTGTCTTCTTAATAAATTGACTTGGTTATTGTTTTGAATTATCCCTCTTTATTTCTGATAATATTGTGTTTTTGTATTAACATTCCACTCCAGACTTATAAAAATTATTGCTTGCTTATTTTTTATTTTTTTGCCTATTTTTTCAATTACCCATGCTTTTATATTGAAAAGAATCTCTTAAAGACAGAATGTATTTGGGTCTCACTATATTATTCATTCTGATAACACGTAACTTTTCATTGAAGTATATAGCATAGTAACATTTAGCATAATTATTCATATGATTGATCTAATTACACTTTTTTCTTTAGTTCCCCTCTGATTTTCATTCTTCTATACCTGTTTTCTTGTATCTTCATGGAACATTTTAATAATTTTTTGGCATTCCTTTAAATTTTTTTATTAGCTTCTTAGCTATACCTTTTTATATTTTTTCTAAGTTTCAGTCAAACATTTGTAATATGTACTCCTTAAATTTTTACAAGCTAATAAAAATTAATATTATGTAATTTTTTTTAAATGTCACAGATACCTTCACACATATACTTGTGCATGGGTTTGTGTGTATGTGTATAAATACATTCCAGAAATTATCTAGCCATGCTATGCATACATTTTCCAAAATGAATGCTACTTGAATGAAGACATTAAATTTTTGCTATGATAAATTGATTTATTTTTCTAAATTATTGTGAAAGTGTATGATATATTAAATAAGTAATATATAAATGAATAATAGAAACAAAATGAAGTTAAGATAGAAGCTGATTTCAAAATGAAATTATATATTTAAGGTAGTATTCTTTTTTCGATGTATATCATGTGTGTAAAACTTTATTCTTTATTGGAGAGTATATTTGCCCATATTGAAATTATAGTAAGCCTTTTATTAACTTTTATGCATAATGTATTCATTATCTTTAATTGTCCACAGAAAAGATCATGATTTTATAATATGTATAGCATGATTATAACAAAATTGAATATACCAATAACTTTCCTTTTAAAAGCAGCTCATCGATGAAATTATTTTACATGCATTGTTACATAACAAAAAGTCCATTTAAATACAAGTAGCCAAAGAAATTCAAAGTATTAAGTAATCAAGTATTTAATTCAACAAAGTTATATTTAATCAGTATATATTTCTCATGTCTTTTGCTAGGCATTAACGAACAAAACCAAATACAAATTTTTTTCTGGAATATATAGCTTTCCATATAGAGGGAGTGATATACACATACAAAATAATCAACTGATGTCTGTAAAATGAAGTTACACAAAGAATTTATGTAAATTAGGGTGGAAAAATAGTTACTTTTTTATTTTTTTTTTTTTGAGACAGAGCCTCAAGCTGTTGCCCTGGATAGAGTTCCATGGCATCACAGCTTACAGCAACATTCAACTCCTGGGCTCAAGTGAATCTCCTGCCTCCACCTCCCAAGTAGCTGGTACTATGGGCGCCGGCCACAATGCCCGGCTAGTTTTTGGTTGTAGCTGTCGTTGTTTGGCTGGTCTGTGCTGGATTCGCACCTGCCAGCTGAGGTGTATGTGGTTGGCATCTTAGCCACTTGAGCCACAGGCACCAAGCCAATAGTTACATTTTACATTATATTTTCAACTTTGTGTAAGTAGATATGAAGAGTTGAATAAATTATGTCTTGTGCTAACATCATGTTCTGCATAACAAGCTCTCAACAGATGGAGACATTTTCCAAAGTGTCTCCATCTTTATATTAATATTCAATGAGACCCTTGATGTCAACAGGTTCATTCCTTAGCCAGCACATTATGTTCAGAGGTCTGTGGGTATTTTTTAATAAATGTATGAAAATATTTTTTGTGCAAATTATACAAGAAAACTAGAAAAAAATAGATTCTTAATATAAACAGAAAATTGCATTTTTATATTTAATTTAATAGTCATTTTGAAAAATATTTTTGTTCTGATTTGTTTTGAAAATAAATTCAGTATATGAACTAAAATGGTCCTAATTAGCATTCATATATACCATTCATATTTAACAAAACAGACATGAAAGTATTTTTTCCCTTAGGGATTATATTTCATCATGCTGAGATATCCAATTTCTGACCTTTTTTAGTGTTTAAGGTTTGAAATTGAGCTTTTTTTGCTGTTATTTATTATTTGCTTTTTCTTTTTTATTTTGTTCTGTTGATGCTTGTTAAAGGGCATATTAGAATTACCTGGGCTAGCATCTCTCTTCTTTTTGTTTAGCTAAGAAACTTATCTAAAAATAACTTATATTCTCATTTTATAGGCTATAGACCCTTCCCAGTCATAATATAACATTGACAGATACTTTCTGTAAAAATTTGGTAGGCATTGAACCTGAAAGCAAAGCAATTTCTTATTTTTTTCTTTTCTTCTGTGTGTTTTTTTGTTTGTTTGTTTTGTTTTGTTTTTTGAGACAAAGTCTCAAGCTGTCACCCTGGGTAGAATGTCATGGTGTCATAGCTCACAGCAACCTCCAACTCCAGACTCAAGAGATCTTCTTATGCTCTTGCCTCAATTTTTCTAGTTTTAGCAGAAACAGGGTCTGACTTTTGCTCATGCTGGTCTTGAACTCTTGAGCTCAAGCAATTTCTCACCCACCTTGGTCTCCCATCGGTGCTAGGATTACAGGCATTAGCCAACACCACCCGGTCCAAAAAGCAATGTTTCTTTCTTTTTTTTTTCTTTTTTTGAGACAGAATTTTACTATGTCTCCCTTGGCAGAGTGCCTTGGCATCACAGCTCAAAGCAACCTCAAAGTCTTGGACTTAAGTGATTCTCTTGCCTCAGCCTCCCAAGTAGCTGGGACTACAGGCACCTGCCTAAAGCCCAGCTATTTTCTGTTGCAGCTGTCATTGTTGTTTAGCTGGCCGTGTTTGGTTCCAACACACCAGCCTCTGGCTGACGCTGTAACCAGTGTGCTATGGATGCCCAGCCAAAAGCAATGTTTCTTAAAAGCTGAAAAGGACAAGTTTTGCTTTGTGGTTTAATTTCACTCTTTTCTTTCCTATAAAATGGTGCTACTGTATTTTCATAATTTATTGATCTGCCTGTTTGGAATAAGAAGCATATAATTAAGTTATGCCTTCTTCAGGATTTACTTAGTTACGTGTTCAAGAGAGACTATTGATTTTTCTATACCTCACTGTTTTTTTAAAACTATGATTTTTGCCGGTCACCCTCCCTCCCCACCCCACCTCTGGTGAAGGACTCAACTACAACTTGAACTTTACCCTAGAAATGAAAGCAATGTAATCTAAAAATTTGTACCTTCACATCAATCTGAAATTTTAAAAATACATATGCTTTAACCTCACACAACAGTGGATTTCAATCCTTCTAATCCAATGACCCACTGCAATTGTAAACACTTAACTTTTATTTATTGAAATTAAATTCATATATTGCAATGAAAGGGTGAAAAATGAAAAAAAACTTACTTACCAAGGGTAGCACTCACTAAAGGGTCTCAAAGTTTTGGGACCTCTTATTATATGTACTATGTAATAATTTATAATCTTTTTAATGATACTACTGTTTCTGGTATCTGGTCTCACTTGTACATTACCTGAATTCACCATTGCATTCTTTCTTTCTCATTGTCTTGAAACGCAAATTTCTACCATAAATAAATTTACTTCAGTTCTCAGAAGGTGACAAATAATTTTATTATTGCTCCTAGTTTTTGTATATTTTTTCCCCATCTACTTTTTGTTTAATTAACACCTACTCAAATTTTAACATTTTCTCAAGGGCAAGCCTCCTTATGGTGGTATCAAAGAGGTAGAAACTGGAAAACACATTTTATTTTTCAAACCCAACAACCACGAATATCAAAGTAGAGAAATAATGAAGGGTCTGAAATATGCCAGTGGAAATTAGGAAATGTGAGGAATGAGGTTGAGTCATAGCAGTTCACATCACTGACAAGATACACTGGATGAAGGGGGAATGTAGCAAACAAACAAACAAAAAGTCCCTTTTTCTGCAATTTCAATTCTTGTTTAATTGTGAATTGTGTCCTTTTACATTTAGTCAGGGGCTAAGGCTTAGATCAGTGTTGAATTTGTCTCATTCTACTACATCATCCAAAGCTGATATCTATGTATCTATTTATCTCTCCTCTCTCTCTCTCAAACACACTCCATGCATTTAAACTATTTATTTCAAGAAAGCTGTGCCTGCCCCGGGGCAGTCCACTGTACAGATAGACTTTAAATTTTTCTGTGTCCTGTGCTGTAGTGCATTATAAAGTCCTTGGCAAAGGTGGGGCTGGGTGGCTCAAGCCTATAATCCTAGCACTTTGGCAGGCCCAGGTGGGAGGATTGCTTGAGCTCATTTCAGACCATCCTGAGCAAAAGCTAGATGCATCTCTAAAAATAGCTGGGCATTTTGAAATCTCAGCTACTTCGGAGGCTAAAACCATAGAATGTCTTGCGCCCAGGAGTTTGAGATTGTTGTGAACTAGGAACTAGAACTCAGAGCTCTACCAAAGGGCAACAACGTGAGGCTCTGTCTCAAAAAAAACAAAAAAGTCCTTGGCAGCAGAGACAGGTGAGGCTCGGGGCGGGTGAGTGTTGTTAAGAAAATCTTAAAGACCACAGCATTCTGAGTAGCATATTTTAAAATCTGGAATTATTTCACACAAGTTATTGATTTGTGAGGTTTATATTACTGAGCTCCAAATAATAGAAATATTTCCAGAACTCATAAATAACTTGGTTTCTTAGATAAAAAAGAGGTGGGGTTCTGTGTGCGCATGACCCCAATGAAATGGACAGTCTTTTTTCAGATATGTTATAGCACAAGATATGAAATCCAGAGAGTTATAAGCCAGCAATTGGAAAATACATTCCGATGCATTTGTAGTATAAATATTTGCAAATCATTTAGGCTCTTGAAACTTTAGATGTATTTTTTATCAGAAATTTTGCCAATTATAAACAGATTGAGGGCAGAAAAGTCTTGAGGATTGTTCTATTAATAATGTTAGAGTTTAGACATGCTTGCCTTGGAAATAACTTCTTCAAAAAAGAGGGAAAGCATTTATTTATTTTGGATTAATATTTTAATATTTACGGTAGGTTTGAGAGCTGTGCTGCTCCTGAGTGCACTGTAGGAAACAAAATCCCTGACACTGTGGAAACGATATGCAAGTGAAAGTTACCAATATTAAAAATAATACATCTCTGCTTCCATTGCTTTGGGGGTCCTCCTCATGAAGTATTCGCCCAGGCCGATGCTTTCAAGAGTGTTTGCAAGTTATGCCTCCGACAAAGACTTAATAACCAGAATACACAGAGAACTCCAACGTATGTGCAAGAAAAGAACAACAGATCCCATCACAGGATGGGCTAAAGATCTGAAAAGAAACTTCTCTAAAGAAGACAGGCACACGGCCTTCAGACACACGAAGAAATGCTCATTATCCTTAATCATCAGAGAAATGCAAATCAAAACTACCTTGAGATATCATCTAACTCCAGTAAGATTAGCCCACATGATGAAATCCCAAAACCAGAGATGTTGGCGTGAATGTGGAGAAAAGGGAACA
>CAUYON010119908.1:0-36244 GCA_963573935.1 Arctocebus calabarensis
CCTTCTAAGATGCACCATAGATGTGGCCCCACCATTTACCATCTCTCCACCCCAACCTCTCCCCTCCCCTCCCTTCCCATATTCTTGTGCTATAGTTGGATTACAGCCTTCATATGAGACCTTTAAATTAGCTTCATAGTAGGGCTGAGTACAGGGGATACTTTTTCTTCCATTCTTGAGAAACTTTGCTAAGAAGAATATGTTCCAACTCTATCCATGTAAACACAAAAGAGGTAAAGTCACCATCTTTCTTTAAGGCTGCATAGTATTCCATGGTGTACATGTACCACAGGTAATTTTAATGTTTAAAAGGTTTTGCTTTGGTGCTGGGACCATGAATAACTTTCATTACCTACCCCTCACAACTTGGATCTTATAAACACACAAAAAACTTTAGAATACTTTATTGAAATCATAAAACCACTCCACTTATTCCTCTCTACAGGCTGTTCAAATTAGCCAGAAAGTGAGACCAGTGTTCCTCAGTAGGGGGTGACGAGATAAACAAGCTGAGATACATCCAGATAAGGGGATATTATTCAGTGATTAAAAGAGCAATGTAAATGCATATTGCTAAGTGAAATATGACCTGAAAACTCCATATTTTGTATGAATGTGGAATTCTGGAAAAGGCAAACTATGGAGGCAAAAAAAATCAGCAGTTTCTAAGAGTTTAACAGGGGAAGGGAGGAGGGATGAATAGGTGAACAAAAGGGGATTGTTAGGGGGGTTGGAACTTCTGTCTGAGCATGTATGACACATGATGGGTACATGTATGTATTAGAACCCAAAGAGTGTGAATGCTAAACTATAGTCTTTCACAAATAATGACACATTAGTATTGATTCACCCATTATATTGATTGTACCACCCTAACAGAAGGGAAAGCCAGGCACTTCTACTTGGAAGACTGAGGAGAGAGGATCACTGGAGCAACATACCTGGGCAACATAGCAAGACCTTGTCTCAGTTAAAAAAAAAATACCGAAACTGTATGCAGGGAAGAACAGATACGGTGACCACCTCCCTACATTGACCACCTCCTTCAGTTACATAATTTTTTGCAGACCAGACACGCCCCACATGTACATATCAGTACAGCAGACCTAGTTCCTTACGTTGACCACCTCTGTAGGTCGACAAGTTTGTTACAGTCTTTTGGGGGTCAACTCAAAGAGGTTCTACTATCTAAGGGAACTCTATGTTCTCTCCTCAGTTTTTCTGTAAACCAAATAATCTTCTTTAAAAAAGTCCATTAATTAAAAAAAAGAATAAAAGAAAGTAAGCATCAGTTTCTATACTCCACTAGAGATAACATTCGTGGTTATTGTGACTGAATTTGACAGACGATTTGTTCAGCAAGCACAGCTGAGGACACCTTGTTAGAGACAGAACAGAGCTCTTTCAGGTAGCTGTGAAATATCGGAACATAAATCTACAAATAGGCAGCTGCTTTGTTTATGGATGTGTTAATAGGCATCACAACAGCTTGACGCTGGTTCTGGATTCTTGCTATTTCCTTAATGAGCCATGATGCAATTGTGGAGTCTTGCTCTACACATTCATAAGAATGGCAGGGAATCTGCTCTTGGGACAGGACGTTTGATAAACAAATGAGGCAAATTTGAGTCTAGTTTTCTGAGGATTGTCAATGCTGGCCCTGGTTTTTTTCTTCTGGCACCTACCCCAAGTTCCTGGCATCTACTCTTATTTTCATTCCCAAGCCAAATGCAAAAAAGACTTGACCTCAACTGACTTAGATTGTGGAAGAATGTGTATGTATTGAAAAGTAATCCAATAAGTTGACAAAGTTAATGAGTTTTCAGAGGAATTCGTTCAATACCACCCAGTAAGTGTCCACACTTTGAATATTTGCTCATAGGCAACAGGGAAATTAGAACATGTTTATTACTCTTACAAGAAAACATTGTCCCAGATAAAGCTTCCATGTTGATTGTTGATTTGCTTAAACATTTGGAAACATTGAGAGTCTTCATTTATATGTTTATTCACTTGACTAACACTGATTAAGTAACTACTATGGGACAGGTATCATCTGCATAAAATATTTAGTAGAGAGGTTACGTATATTAATATGTCCTCCTGTAGTACCAGCACGTGGGTGAAGGACCCCCCCCTTTTTTCTTTATTCCTGCCTCAACTGTAGGGAAGAAAACTTTTTCCTATCCTTCAACTTTTCTTTCTACCCTTTTCTTGCTCTTTTTCAGGCAATGAGACCTGTTTGACTGACGAGATTATAAGAACCTTCCACTTATAGGACGCACTAGTGGACACACTATTGATTAGAAGCAAGAAAACTTACTTGCATTTTCTTTTCTTTAATCCGTCTGGAATTTAATTCTCTATATAGCAGAGATAGGAATTTCATCCTGGTTTTCCTAATTATTAATAGATAGCTACCTATTAAAGAATTAGTCCTTGGAAATGCTACCATCTTTATTCAGGAGAACCTCCATAGTTGACCACCTCCCTTCATTGACCACCTCCTTAAACTGACATAATTTTCATAGACTAGATATGTGCTACATGTATATATCAGTACAGGAGGCCTAGTTCCTTATTTGACCACCTCTGTATGTAGCCCAGTTTGTTACAATCCTTCGGGTGGTCAACTTACAGAGGTTGTGTATTTAGGTCTGCTTCTGAAAATTGTTGTATTGCTGTATACTGAATATACTTATTTTCTTTTTTGATTAAAATTTAGAAACAGCAGTTGAAATTTCTTGAAAATCTTTTTAGATTTTTATTGGGTCTGATTTGAATTTGTAGATTATTTGGTCTCTTTTCAATATGAAGTTTTTCCATTCAGGTATGTAGAATAGTCTCTCTTTATTAAGGATATTTCCTAAAAATTTTATAGTTGTCTTCCTATAGGTTTTGCACATTTTTTGTTAGATTTATTTCTAGCTAATTTACATATGCATTTTTTTCCTATTATGAATGGATAACTTTCTCTTGTTTTTTAACTGATTATTGTTGGTATTGACAATGTACCCAGCCAACTCACTAGCCTATTTTATTCTAATAATTTTCAAGTTGATTCCCATTGGATTTTTAGGTAGTCAAATATATTTTCTCCAAATAATGGCACTGTTTTTTCTTACAGATAGTTATAATTACTTTTAAGTTTTGTTTGTTTTATAGCACTGGTGAGGACCAAAGTGGACAAATAATAGTGATGTTTGGAATCCTTCTTTTTGATTAAAGAAAACACTTTCAGTATTCTAGCACTAAGTAAATGTTTGCTGTAGGTTTGTGGTAGACTTCTTTTATCAAGTTAAGGTTAAGAAAGTTTCCTCCCCGCCCCCATTCTTAGCTTTCTAAGAATGTTAATTTTTTTTTTTTTTTGAGACAGAACAAATCTATAGATTTGTTGCCTAAATAGAGTGCAGTGGTGTTGTAGCTTACTAAAACCTCAAGCTCCCAGGCTCAAGCAATCTTCTTGTTCAGTCTCCCATAGATGATGCTTCAGGTGTACATCACAATACCTGGCTAGTTTTTCTATTTTTAGTAGAGACGGGGGTCTCGCTTTTGCTCAGGCAGGTCTTGAATCCTGAGCTCAAGCAATCCTCCCACTTGGACCTCCCCGAGTGCTAGGATTACAGGTGGGAGCTACTGCACCTGGTTTAAAAATTAAAAAAAAAAAAATCAATTACATAGTGCTGTATGGGATCCTCTTCTGTTTTTACTAATGCTCCAGGATTAAATAAAGATAATGATCCTTTCATGATCTCCTAAAAGCAAATATCAAAAGAGCCTATAAAAATGCTGATCTAAACAGTGGAACATTGCAAGAACCAATAGTCTCAGCAAGTAATGTAATGTGGAGTGGCTAGGGCCTATTGAAGAGTGAGCATTTGTTTTGGTAGTTTTGCTGGGGCAAATAAAAATGTCTAATAAACATAGGAGCTGGAATCAAATTCTACTGGAGCTCTTCAGGTCTTATTCCTCACAGTGTTTGCATCACTGGGGCAGATACAATGCAGACACTGGTATGCTCATTACACCCAATTCTACCCGTTGTGAAGTCTAAGGATATATGACTGGGTCCCACATTGCTCCTTTTAAGGACTTGACATCCACCATCATTGCCATCATTTGGAACAAGATGAATCAAACAGGGTCCACTCCAGCCAGTGAGAAGCCTGATTCTGTAATTTCAGATGAATGTAAATGCTTCTGCATCATTTTATCTAGGAATCCATCTTTGGATTTGGTTGGAAGAGCTTGGTTATCTCTGCAAGAGCTTGGTTGGAAATGCAGATGATCACTAATTTTAAACCAGTCTTCTACAGCATTTGTAGATAGTTTGTAAATAATAATGAGAGTAAAACTAAACAAAAAGATATAGTCTCTGTACCCTATAAACTTGCAGTGGGATTTATAGGAAAGGGAATGTCAAAGGGCTTTTATTTATTTATTTTTTTAAATGTGAAGACAAGGGATTGTATAGGCTTTCATGGCTACTCCTGTACATTTTTGGAAGGGGCTAATCATGGGTGGTTGGAACTTGTCTTGAGACTTCTCAGGAGACAGTGAAATGTTTTCTTTTCTTTTCTTTTTTTTGAGACAGAGTCTCACTATGTTGCCCTCAGTAGAGTGCTATGGCATCACAGCTCACAACAACCTCAAACTCTTTGGCTTAAGAGATTCTCTTGCCTCAGCCTCCCAGGTAGCTGGGAGTGCAGGTGTCCACCACAACACCCAGCTATTTTTTTGTTGTAGTTGTCATTGTTGTTTAGCAGGCCCAGGCTGGGTTTGAACCCGCCAGCCCTGGTATATATGGCCAGCACTCTAACCACTGAGCTATGGGTGCCAAGTCGTGAAATGTTTTCTGCACTTGAGAATTCACAACCAACATTTATTGAACTTTTAAAATCTTTTGCAAGAATTGCAAACTGTTTCACTGCAAAAAGGAAAATATCTTTGATGAGTTACATCCACTTTAAAGTTTACAAGAAACTCCCAACTAAAGATGCTGGCTAAGGTACTGAATGTGCACAAGTAATTGAACTTGTTTTTTTCTTTCTTGAGGCAACTATTGCCTGAGTTGGAGTGGCATCGAGATAGTTCAGTGCAACCTCAAACTCCTGGGCTCAAAACTCCTGTGTAGCTGGGACCGCAGGCACATGCTACCACACCCATATGATTTTTTAATTTTTGTAGAGATAGGGTCTTACTATATTTCTTAGGTGTGGCTCAAACTCTTGGCTTCAAGTGATCCTCCTGCCTTGGCCTCCCCAAATGCTAGGATTACAGTGATAAGTGACTGTGCCCAACCTTATTGAACATCTTTTAACAGAGCTTTGCTTTGAGCTTTCAAGTAACTCAAAAATTTTGTTGACTGCTGTTGTTGCTTTATAAGTAAACTGAGAAGTGGCATGTGAGACAAAATCAAGGAGATATTGCATAGTTTCAGACTCCAAAAATTAAAATAAAATGTCCAACTTAAAGAGAGAAAGTAAAATAAAATAAAATAAAATAAAATAAAAGAGAGAAGGTGAATCTGTATAACTTAGTGACCATCTGAATGTTGAAAGGAGCGAAATCAAAGATTATATCTTTGATTTATAAGGAATTATAAGGCTTCTAATTTGTTTGAAATGGGCGTGTGGTGATTCAAACAGAGTATAATTGTAGTCAGAATAAAGTTATAATACAATTGCAAACAGAATAAAAACCATCTGTTTTGCATATGGCAGCTCTTTATATTTAGTAATTATGACATTGATCTTGTTTACAATGTATTTAGATGGACAAAATGTTATTCTATTGTTGTATACCAAAGTGACACTTCATGAAACACAAGATCTGAAGACAGAAAATTGGATTTAGTGAACAACTGTGGATCTTAAGCCACGTTCACCATCAGCCCTTGAGAAGTGATCTTATTCTGGTCATTAGTGGTTCCTTTGTTTATTCAACTTGATGCACTGAGCACTACTCAGGGTATTTGAAGAAATTTCATGAGGAAGTTGATGGATCACGCAAGCAATATGTAGGATTTTAAAATTCTTTATATGATACAGGAAATACTTTTTCCACTTCTAGTTCTTTCAAGGTTTACTTGTTACACAAATTAAAGATACTTGAAATTTGTTTTGGCGTAAGGAGTCAGTTAGGGCTGCATTTTTTCCTTTTCCTTTCAAATTGCTGGCCTATTATCTCAAAACCATTTACTAAGGACATAGTTAAAAATGTGCATGTTCCCAAAGCTATTAAAAAGTAAACACCAATGAAACTTGGAAAAAAATTGTGGCATGACTTTTTGTTTGTAGATGGTTTTATTTCAATTAGGACAATGCTTTATAAAGGCTTTATAAAGGCCAAGATGGGATGATTGCTTGAGGCCAGGAGTTTGAGAATAGCTTGAGCAACAGAGTGAGATCCTGTCTCTACACAAATTAGAAACATCTGCCAGGTGTGGTGGTACACACCTGTAGCCCTGGCTACTCAGGAGGCTGAGCTGGGAGGATTGCTGGAGCCCCCAGGAGTTTGAGGTTCCTGTGAGTTGCTGACACCACTGCACTCTAGCCAGGGCAACACAGTGAGATTCTGTCTCAAAAAAAAAAAAAATAAATAAAATAAAATAGTAATAAATAGAAGACCTCAACTGAAACTGCTAAGAGGAAAAAAGTGACTTGTGTTAGAAATGCAGAAACAATAAAAATATTTAGTGATGTATACAGAGCGAAGGGTGCCTATTGTAGCTCTATCCATAATGCTGCCCGGCTTCTTCTGGGTGGCTGAAAAACCTCAGTGAATATCATTACTGTAGCCAAACGTAATCCCACCGGGCACACTGTACTTTTTCTGTGTGTTGCTCTGTCTTCATTTATTTTTTTTTTGTTTAGCACAGATTACTTTTTTAATTTAGAAATTATTACTGGAAATAAGCAATATTTTGAATGTCAGACAACTAAAGAAGAAATGACAGTAATTGAGGGATTTTAGTGGAAGGCACCAAGTAATTTGAGAAATTATTTAAGGTCATTTAATGTACAGAATGGCAGCCGTTTTATTATGGTCAGGATGGTGAGCTCTTGAACAAGCTACACTATCTTTTTTGTTTGAGACAGAGTCTCACTTTGTCACCCTCAGTAGAGTGCTGTGGCATCACAGCTCACAGCAACCTCAAACTCTTGGGCTTGAGCAATTCTCTTGCCTCAGCCTCCCTAGTAGCTGGGACTACAGGCCCCCGCTACAACGCCTGGCTATTTTTTGTTGTTGATTTTGCAGTTGTCGTTGTTGTTTAGCTGGCTGGGCCATGTTTGAACTCGCCAGCCTGGGTGTATGTGGCTGGTGCCCTACCCACTGAGTTACAGGCGCAGCCCTACACTATCTTTTTATAAGAAACAGACAAATAACCAGTAAAAAGAGTTGATTTTAGGAATTTATTTTTTTTTTTTTAAAAGCAACTTCCAGGGTTTGTCATTATGTAGATTGAGCCCAGTCTCCTATAGCATGGTACAGTGATAACTGATTTTTTAATAACAATGACTCAGAGGCACTGAAGATCCTTAACTGCCTTCTGAATTATCACAGAAAGAAGAAAGAGTTAGAGGAAGAGTTTAATGTTAAGTGTGTTTAAAAAGTCATATTCTAGTTCTTTTACATTGGTTATCTGAGTATGATAACATAGCAGAGCCCAGATAACTAGAAAAGGCAATTGACCAGACACTCCGTTCCCACCTGGTGTGCATCAACAGACTTTTACTGCGTATATCTTTATATAGTTTGCAAACTAATTCAACCCATTTTACACAGCATTAATTTTTTTTTTATTGAGTTGACACTGGGCTGAAACTGTTGCTTATTATCTCATAATGATTATTTTTTTCTAGTTCTCTGATGGATTTTCCCTCCACCTGACATGGTGTTTGGACTTTAGTGTATATGGATATGACACCTTCAGAATGTCTCTGCCCATTCTAATGGTATATGCAGCCAGGTTACCCATGACCTGATATCCAAGACCATTGATTAATTTATCCACCAGCTCTGTTCTTGACCTTGGTAAAAGGGAGACCTTGTGTCTCACTGGGGTGTGTACCAAGCTTTAAGCAAGAAGCTGTTCGGGAGCTGGTTGTCGACAGAGAGGACCATGGTTCTTATTTATTAATGCTGTGCAAACAAGGGTTTCGTCATTTCAGTAACTATTTGTACATTTATAAAAGCAATACAGTCATGGGAAAAACCAACAAGCACAGCTTGGTAGAATAACCTGCCATGAAATATCATTGGCTTTATAATAATTTACTACAACTGTTCTTTTTATTCACACTGGACAGGAAATGCTTCCATCTAACACATGGAATACGAATATATACAACAAAAATTTGGCTTTAATTAAAAAAAATTCATAGGGACAATAACAAGGGGGTTGAAAAATAATTTCGTGCAGTTTCCTGATCACAATCATATGTCTTCTGCCTTTTACAGGGAATGACACAAGTACTGACGGATTTTGTAAACCAGTTAAAGAATTTTCCTGCCTGTCATAGCCCACTTCGAAAATATCACCTCATTCATACAGTATATAGAAGTTTCTCCTTCTTAACTGTAATTCTAAATGACCAGGGATGGCATGTTGAGTCAGTTTAGGGACAAACCCTTCTAATCGTTTCAAAACCATCCTATGTTTGCAGTTCCCCATTTCATCAAAACACTTCACCAAAACAACACCTTGTAACTGCACAGGCCATTGGGGGGAGTTGAGGTCGTGAATGTCATACTCTCGCCCGATGCCCTCCGTCTTGTTGCTCAGCAACGTCAGTAAGTTGGCTTGAATTTTCTGATGGCCGCAGCAGTGGCGGCAGTGGTGTGGGGTGGACCGTTCTGGACTGCCAGCAGTCAAAACAGTTGCCATAGGCTCAGCGTTTCTACGCTGTGAGCCCGGGAACCCATTCTCCTATGGAGTGGTTTTCTGGGGTACTGCAATGTCACTGCAGGTAGCTGAGACATTCTGGCCCCTACTTGTGAAAGATTATATTAAAGAAGCCTACTGTTCTAAAAAACAGGCAATGCAGCAAGGTTGGGTGAGGGGGATGGAGGTTGCTTTCATGAGTCCAAAAAACCATCTCTGATTTTAGCTCTCTGAGAAAGCTGTGAGATTCTGTGCAAGTGGCAGCTGTGGGAGAAGGGTAGGGTCTGAGGTACACTTGGAGACATGTCCACTTGGCATTGGCACCGCAGGTGCAGTGCCTATGGTCCCCCACTAGGCACTCCGCCTAGATCTATTTTCCCCTGACTCTACCTTTTATGTGCTGGGACTTCCCTAGTCCCCCTTCAAACCCCTGTTTGTTTTCACTTCCTAAGGTAGATGGGAAGTAGGGTTAATCTCTCTCAATTCTGACTGACGTGTAGTAGTTCTTTGGAGTTGCGATTTGGGAAAGATTTTAAATAAATCATTGGCCTTAATAAGAAATAGTTCTGTGATTGAATAAGAATGTCTGTCGTAGGCACAAGGATCGGTGTCTATGAAATGCATTGCAGGGACTTATGCCTCTGTACTAAGTACAGTGAGAGAATGAGGATGGCTTGACATTCCTGAGGGATCTTTGGAGACCACAGCCCAAAGCACCAAGTTTCTGTTTATTTTATATTTTGTTTTGTTCTACAAAAGATTTAAGAATTTGAGGGGTTGGGCACAGGAATTTTAGGACCTGTGGAAAGTTGGAGGGAGAGATAATTTTGAAGAGGCTGGTGCAGGAGACTCTTAACAAAGAACTACGTTTTTATGTTGGTGTGATGAAGCCCAGTGTTTAGCAAGTGATTATTGGGCTTACTGATTAAGCAGATTCGGGAAGACTTGGTGGAATGGGGTGGGTCGCAGGTATGGTGGGAATTTCAGGCAGAGCATTTCTGTGTTGCATATCTGGTGTATTTCCCCCTGGTCAACAGCTGATAAGATTGTATGTCCAAACGCCAAGGAGAAATATACTTGCATCCACACACATATCCCTCCTTCAGGGTTAATCAAAGAACCTATATTATGTCAGGATGAATATCTCTCACTCAGCTCTACCCTGAAGTCTCTGGGGCACAACTTTATCAAGACAGAAAGAAATCAGTGATCTGAGGTGTTACGAACTAATGATGCTATTTTGGGAAGATCAACTCATGTCTGTCCTTGGAAAATGAGATTAATCACTTCTTCATATCTTAAGTGATTTGAACTGAAGCCAGATCTTGATTTTTACTATGAATCCTTAACAGGTTGCTCTTGGACAATGCTATTGTCTGTTGATTTAGGGGACCATGTCTGGCCAAGGCCAGTCACCTCTAGCTTCTGATGGCCTGTGGGTTTTAGAAACTGTTCGATGCTCCCATCAACACTCCACTGTCAATTACACACAACTGATTTCACTTACACATCAACATGGCAACATACTTTTCCATCATTAAGCACCTGCTCCCTTCCTCATTCAGAAACTGGGAGAATTTGAAAGGAAAATAAGGCATACGTTTTCATTCACCTGCAAATCCCAGGAGAACATCCTTTTGGACACCTATTGAGTTTCTTGCCACTCTGGGGATCCCAAGATTTTCTCAAGTTGCAAGCAAAGGTTTCTTCCTTCTTGGGCACAGAGTTGAAGGTTCCTTGGCTCCTAGGCCAAGTGTCCAGGGTGTAGGGGTAGAGTTTGGAGTAGAGGCAGAGGGCAGTATTAAAAACCCAGCAATGTTATTTGTTATCCAACTCTGTGTTGCGGTCTCAGAGAAATGAATTTCTTACTGGTCTCCATGAGACATAATCCCGGTGAGAGCATCTTGGCAGTTTCACTGTCTCTGGAACCTTCTAGAGGTGATAGATGGCTGGCTATAAATGTGACTGTAGTTGCCTCATCCTTTGTTTTCAGGCAATTCAAAATTTCTATTTCTTTCCACTGATCATGATTGTTGGTGCATTGGCATTGCCAACCAAATTTTAAAGTGTGTGAACATCAGTGGGCTTTATCACCACTCACCTCCTCTAACTGGAAAGACTTGTTCTAACACCACAGAGGAGCCTCTTCCCCGAAGTTTCTGAGTGAGCTCAGAGCAGAACATCGGGTTCTAGACAGAAGGCCTTGGAGGAGGTCGGGATGGGGGTGGTGCCCTGTTAGGAGGTGGAGCCTGGGGGGGAGGGGGAAGGGTTGAAGGTGGGGATGGGATGGGAGGGGTGGGGGCACTAGGGGGTGGCGGAGGGCAGTGGGGAGCTGGGGGTGGTGGGGTGTAGATGGGGGCAGGAGGTGGTGATGTGGTGTGATAGGCGTTGTTGAGGGGGTACTTGGCTGGCTGGTTGTTCTTGACTCTGGTGAAGTTGATACAACGTCCCTAGAATAGAATCAGAGAGAAGCAAATGTTAGTAGGTGGCCTTGGGTTGGGCGGTTTGCAAACAGACAACTGTTGGTGACAATGTTCTGCTGACATATAGTATAACTCAAAAACAAATTAGCTCCTGATTCCTTGTCTAGGCAGACTGTGTTGCAAAATAATTTGTTAAAATTCATTTATTCCTGGAGGGATTCTGCACAAACCTCTTCCCTTCCCTCTCTGCCTCAAGGGGGACAAGGAGATGAAGAAATCAAGGCTCAGAAAAGCTAAGATGCTTTCGTAAGGCCACACAACTCGGGTGTGGTGGGGTTGATAATTCTAACTCCAAATATTCTAGAATAGTGGTTCTCAACCTTCTTAATGCCCTGGTGTATTTTCACTGTTACAAAGGGGTCGCGACCCACAGGTTCAGAACCGCTGCTCTAGAACTATTCTTCCTGTTCCACTCCTTCTAAAGAAGAGTACCCACATATAAACCAAAGTCACTTGTTTCAATTCATTTCAGTTATCCTACTGGAAGAAGCAAAATTTTAACAATGTGCGCTTTTCCTATAATGTCACTCAGGAGTGCAATTAATCTGGGATGTGAGTTGTCAGGAATGTGGCAGAGGGGGTGGTCCTCAGAGTTCCTGGCAATTTGTTTCCCCTTGGCCCTTGTGTTCCCTTCAGCTGCTGGTGCTGGGTAGTCAATGATGGATGGAGCCATCCCTGCTGCTGAAAAACCAGGAATCAGTGTAGCTTTCCTATCTGTGCCCTGCCTTCTCCAAAGCACTAGTAACTAATGAACAGTTGACCTGCCCTGGTCTGAATTCCTGTAAGGACAACTCAGAACTGGGATTCCTTCTTCTGGATGTGGCTGCACCTGCAAGGGCACTCTTAGATTCTTCAGAAATACAACATGGAGATATTTTATTGCCAGGCAGGTATACACCCTGAATTCTGCTTTCCCTAATCCTTCCCAAGGACTCAAATGGGCAGTGCGGAGTGGACAATGGAAAGCCCTTGACAATGAGAGTCTGGAGCCAGCCCCTGGGAGCCCTGTCTCCCCTGCACCGCCTCTCCCTCTGCCCTCAGAGCCGCAGGCGCACCCTCGTTTCCACTGGCACTCGGGAACCTCCATGCAACACTCAGCTCTGCAAGGAGGGAGAAGGGGCTCTCCTGCTCACTGTGGCCCCCAGTTGGGGGTGATCGCCCTTCACTTTGCCTGTCCTCCCTCCTGGCGTTCCCTGGACGCTTGCAGAACCCCTTTCCATGGATGCTGAGGTGGTGTCACACCTCTCTGGGACTGCCCCCTCCTTTCCCCTGCTGTTAGTTTGAATCCAACGATGGACATAGTGCCATACTGGGCCCGTGGTTGGGGCTTGTGGATGTCCCAGGCCTCGTGCTCCAGGACGAACACTCATCCTGTGGTGTCCAGCCGACACGGATGTGTTCAGAGAGCCCAGCGTCTCACTTGCCATGACTCTGGGGGGAATTAGGATGGTGAGGTGAGGAACTCAAGGAGGCTGCTTCCAGGGTAGTAGGGAAACACAAGGATGTGCTGGCTGAGACCGGCTCACGGAGAGTCACAGCAGGGACAAGCCAGCCTGTGGGGCCCAGGGAGCCCCAGAAACCTTCCCTCACCTGTGGCCAGCGCCACTCAGCCTTCAAGTCAGAAACAAGCCCCTTTTCTTCCACACGTCCTCCCTTGATGACTCCAGCCTTCACTTCCCATATCGTGATTGTCTTAGGTGCAAATGCCTGTTTTCCTGACCAGATGAGAAAGTTCTGGAAGGGTGTGACCTTGTTTTTTCACTTCACTGCTCTGCAACCCAAAGCCTCATTGGGTGCTCTGCATGGTAGGGACTATGTCGAAAGAGTCATTTGAGGCCTCTTGGGACAAAGTAGGGGCTTAGGACAACATTAGCAATAAACTGAAAATTCCCTCACAAGACACGGCATTCATTAGCTGGAGAGAATCTTGGTGAGGACGGGCCAAGCTTGAGTGGGCTGCGATTGTTCAGGAGTACAGTGCTGTGGGTAGATGCCAGTAGCCTGGTTTCTCTGAGCTTGCCTGTCGTGTGATTAAACAGGCGCTAACCTTGTTAGGTTCTGCCCCGGGCTTCACTAACTGCAGACACAAGTTACTGCCTTGTTGCGTTGCCCAGAGCTCCCAGCCCCTGTCCATTACACTGATTTTGTAACCCAGTACTGTACATTCCTGGTTGTTCAAGCAGCCCTCTTTTATAGATTTATAAATCTAAGCCTTGGTTACAGTTTATTTATGATTCTGCACAAAGCTCTTCCTTTTGAATGTGAGGGTCCTAATGATTGCCATCTGTGATGAATTCCTGTGAGGACAACTCAGAACTGGGGTTCACTGTGCTCTCTATTCTGCCCTTCCTTCCTAAACATGCTAAGTCAGACTGGGAGGCTCAAGACTCATCTCCTTTAAAGGTGAAGGGAAATTCTGATCCTGGGGAAAGAGCTGCTGGTGCCGGGGGTCAAGTCCCTGTCTGGCTTCAGATTTCCCTAGAGCTGGCCGCAGGGCTGGGGCAAGAGAGGAGGCAGAAGCCCACTTACTGACTCTACATTCTCCGCCATACCAGAGGTTGTTTTATCCAGAGATAAAAATCAGGAGCTACCAGCCTTCCTCTACCAATACGTCTGTTCATAACTCATATTAGGACTCCCGAATGTTTTCAAAGAGATCTGAGAAGGTGGGATGGAAGAGGGCTGGAGGTGGGAAGGAAGACCTCTCTAGGGCCACTCCTCCAGCTGGGGCCATGGTCTTAGCCAGAGCAGGACGGGGAGGGGAAGAGCCAAGGAACCCCACTTCCTATGGGCAGTAACACCCCATGGGTGGTCTGTTCTAGAGCCACGGGATGGTTCATTACAGAGCTTCAGGACATTAGAGCTGAGTACAAAGGTCCAGAGTTCTTGTTAAGCAGCCAGAGGGGAGGGGCCGGGTTCACAGCCTCTGCCTCACCCTCCACGGTGTGACGTGGGTAGGGTAATCACAGTACCTGGCACTCACAGGCATTAAGAGGATTCACAAGAGCAGTGTTGTGAAGGGCTTGGGACCGTGCCTGGCACGTCATGTTGGGTGAATGAAGCAGATTCTAATGCTATCTGATGATCAGACATAATAATGACCGTGTCTCCGGTGGAAAGGCCATGTGGAGGTAACATCAGGTATTCAGACTCCTAGTTTACAACATCTGAGTGAGCTGAGGCTAGAGCTTCTATGTTCCGCACCTGGCTTCTATAATAAAATCGGCAGATAGGAAAAAATATAGCATTGGATGTGTCCCAAGCAGCCTGGAGCTGGCTCCCGTACAGCCCCTCTCCCCTCCTCCCATTGCCACGTAGCTCCTGTAACTCACTTCTTACAGGGCCTCCCACAGTGCTCTGTGCACAGGGTTGCTTGGTGATGCATTTACATGTACTTATCTTTCTGAAAAAGGTACAGACTCTGCATAAACAAATCCCCGGGGTAATTTACAGTAAGACCCACGGTCTTCATAAGAGGGGTGTGGCTACAAATTAGCTTCTTAAAATCTGGGGCCTGAGGCGCCAACACAAACACACTCATAACACTTAGACCATATAATTGGCCTACAGATCAGTTTACACGACATCATTTTTTGCTTGGGAGAGGATAATAGAAAGGCCAGATGTTCTCAGCGTCATGAACGCCAACAAATCTGCACCAGTGTTTGGTTAAAAGGTTGCTAGGACGATAGGAGCTCTTACGGCATTACCCGGGTCTCTTGCTAACCCAGTTTAATTTTCTACAGTACCGTTTTTTGGATGGTTTGATTCAGATCCAAGATTTGGCTTTGACCTCAGTTTACCTCGGCTTCCTCGTTTATAGGAACAATACCAAATATTTTCACACATTAGCCAGAAAAAAAACTGAGATTAAATTCTAAGAAGAAAATGCAACAATTAACTCATGCTAAATGGTGGCTTATCAGGATGCTAGATGGCTTTCTTCCGAGGCTTGGAAATGCCATTTTGACTTGGCTGTATCTAGTTGTGCCGGGATGATTATTAGAAATGGCCAGGCACATCATCTTTATTTATTACCAAACCCTGTGAACTGAGTATCATTATTTTTATCACACAGAAAAGAAGCTGAGGCCTCAGACTTGCTTGAATAATCTGCTCAAGACTACACAGCCAGTAAGTGGCGGAGTGGGATTAAAACCTAGCTGTGTTTGCCTTGGGACTCAATCTCTTGTTACTGAATATAGATGAAAAGTGTAATTTATTTCTTGATGAAAAGTGTAATTTATTTATTTATTTCTTTCTCTCTCTCTCTCTCTCTCTTTCTCTCTCACAGAGTCTCACTTTGTCACCCTCAGTAGAGTGCCGTGGCATCACAGCTCACAGCAACCTCCACCTTTTGGGCTTAGGCGATTCTCTTGCCTCAGCCACCTGAGTAGCTGGGACTACAGGCACCGGCAACAATGCCCGGCTATTTTTTTTGTTGTTGTTGCAGGACTTGAAGGACTTGTAGACGGCATCACAGATGGTAGCCCTTGACCATAGCTGTCAGGAGATTTTTTTCAGAACCTAAGCTTGGTCAGTTCATTCTCCAGCTCAAACTACTGCAGTGATTCCATATCACCTTTAAAATAAAATCCAAATGCCTCCAGTGGCATAGGCAGCCCTTTGTGATCTGGTCCTTGCTTATATCTTTTAATTAATTTCTTACTCTTTTATTCCAGATGTCCAGTCGGGCCCATCCTAAGCCCTCCACAAACAACTGTTCAGTAAAGAATGTAAAGTGCCACTTGCTGTTCTCTGAATGTTTCCCAATATAAACACTGCTCCCCAAGTGGCCGCTGAACATCTCTGGGGCAGCATCTTTTCAACCTAGTGCTGCTATAAAGATCTCCAGGTTCAAGTTCCAGTTGGCACTCAACCAATACTGCTAATATCCCTGAGGGTCTCTAAGGTACAGTAAGACCTCTCAGGAAGCTCAGATTTTCCCCTAAGTTTAGATTTTGGGAAGGTCAAGGGTCTAGTAACATGGCTACGCATTTAGAGCTTCTTAGTCACCTCCCATGGCTTCTTTAGACAATTCCTAGGCCTTTGGGGAGGGGATGGCAGGAATTCTGTGAGTTTCCTTTGGTTTCCACATTTGAAATGCTAACACGTTATCTTTAGAAATACTTTCTAGGTTACTTTTGGTCGTTTCATCAAAAAAAAAAAAAAATTGTCCTTCAACAAAACCTTCTGCCTAAACTAAAGGTGACACACTCTGAAACAATTATGGACCGGTCAGGATGAAAGATCCTACTCATCAGGTTCTGGCTTGTCCCAGAACTGAACTGTACACACTGATGGTCCAAGAAGTGCAATAAAGGAAACAGGTGGTGTGGGGTGCTGGTCTGACTTGTGGGCTGGAGGCAGAATTCTACTTCCAGTCCTCCCACCAACACACTCACTGTGAAACCTGAGGCACATCGTTTGCTCTCTATGGGTCTCAGTTTCTTCATCTCTGCAACAAAGCTCTTGCATTAGCCAGATGACGTCCAAGGGCCTTTCAACCCTAATATTTTGATTCCATCAAGATAGGAGTTGCTTTGAAATCCTTCAGTTGGATACTTTTCTCTGATGTCTTTTGAGGCAGCCCGTTTGCACATCTTTTTATATTAGTTTGGCTAACTCTATGAATTGCATATTTTCTGGTTAGTCATTAGATTTTTAAAAATATCAATAACTTATGAATTCAAAATTGAAGGTTCCCCCCTCTGCTATTCTGTTATTGTGGTGAGGATTCAAGCTTGCCTGAAAGTTCTGAATTTGGGTTTCCAGGATGACAGGAGAGAAGGGAGAAGAGGTGTGGGCTGATTGTGTGCAAAAGACTTGCCAGTGGTGAGGTCATACGTGTTGAGTGTTATAAAACATCTGTTTGGGCATCAGGCACATTCAGTGGAGAGGAAACTGGCCTTCAGAATGCTTGAAAATATGCTACAGCTTCCACAGATTAAACCAAATAAGTTTCCTATAAACATAGGTCATCTAAGGAAATTGGATTTCACAGGAAGAATACTAAAATAATCAGATGGAAAAAATATACAACACATACTCCAAGTTTCCTCTGACAAATACCTTTTCTCTCTGACCTACTTCTTCCATTGGTTGTCCTGTTTGGAGGACTGCAGGCATTTCTCAAGTTGGAAATGGATTCGGTTTCTGAAGTTTGGAAGTCAGCTGTTTGGAACTAGGAGCCTAGTCTCTAACTTAAATCACTCTTGTAAATGGACGGTGGTTCTCAGGCTAGACCATAAAAGCTCACTGCATATTTGAAGGGAAGTAACCCTGCTGAAGGTGGTGCTCTAGCGATGACTCAGACACACGGACAACGAACGGAGAGGGGGCTGACCTGAATGACTCTATAGTGTCTTCTACTGGCTGTGACTCCTTTTGTTAATTCATTTGTGCACCCATCCTTTTGACTAGTGGTTTTTGGGTGCTGACTGGGACTTGAACAGCTCACGAGGTGCTGCTCAGAGTATTGAGTAAGTGCTGAGGTTACTGCCCCCATGAAGAATATTGTCCAGAGGTGGAGACAGACAGGAGTCAAGTGACCCCACAAAGAGATTGACCCCAGCAACTATATTTGTAACATGTGGTCCTGATCTTGGTCACAGACTGGACCAGAAGTAGCCGCCTTACTTGAACTAGGCCAGCAGGATTCTCTCTCCTGGGCATCTGGAATGACCACTGACCGACAAGCAAGCAGGCAGTTAGAACTGATCCTCTGAATGGCGGGAATGTGAGTGGGAATTGGCCGCCGCCAGGGAGAGGCAGAGGAAGTCTGGATTCTCTTTCGTAAAGATCTTTCACACCCATTTACTCCTCCCCATTCTCTCTTCTCTCATCTCCTATAACTAGGCCACCAAGTAAACCACCAAGGTTAAAGTAGACTTTAACCTTTCTCTTTCACATTGATATTTTGGTTTCCATATACATCGTATACATAGGCACACACATACACATATCCATAAAAATGTGCATATATATAGACATGTATGTATGCACATGTGCAGGCTTGCATCTATACCTGTACATAGAAAAACATGCATGTCCATGGACACACGTTCAAAGCTACGTTCCTGCACAAACCCTTCAACATGTCCCCACCTTCTACGCCATAATATCCAAGTTCCTCAGGACAGACGGGCCCCAGTGGCCTTTGTGCTTCTCTCTGCTACTCCACTTCCTTTTCTTTCTTTCAACCCCACACCTCAGCTTCGGTTCAGCATTTGAAATGAAGCCACAGTATTCTCACTCCTCTCCTGACAGCATTCATTTCACAAGCCCAGCTCCACGGCAGAAGCAAGACGGCCTAGACTTCTGTCTGGCTCCTTCCCCTTCCCGGAAGCTGGAGGCGAGGGTGCCGAGGAGGGCGTGCTGTGGGTGGGAAGCTCAGATCCTTCTTGGCTCGCATTTCCCCACCTCAAACTTGCCCTGCCTATAAATCTCATAAAATAGGCTGCCTTTTATGTGCCGTCCATGGAAAGGGATCCAAGGTCAATTCTTTCAGTTATTTGATTCATTTTGCTGACACACACGCTGGCGCACTCTCCGTAATCACGTCTTTGGATGCCAAAACTGAGGGTAAGATGAAAGCACGAAGGAAATATTTGGTAACATGAGGAAACCAGAAAAATGAAGGAAAGGGTAGAAATAAAAATGGCATATCTTTAGTGGAACACATGCAAACACAAGCTTTGTCAAGAATCGATATTGATATGTGGCTCAACAATAAAATCCCCTTTTCATCTAATTACAAAGTTCTGTTTTCTTGGTTGGAAATTTGGGAAATACACAAAGGAAGGAGGAAGAAGAGGGAGGGAGCAGGGCCTGTTACGTTACAGGACTCAGAGTGAACATTTTCTGTCTATCTTCTCAGAATACACAGCCATACACACACAGGGTAGTGCATATATTTTCACAAAGGGGATTATCAGAAGGAAAAAAATCCTTTTATCATAAGCACACTTGTACTAGATTGTTTCTTACAGCTCAATTTACACTCGCCAAAATCTGGAAACAGCCTAACTGCCCACCAACCCAGAAACGGATTAACAAGCTGTGGTATATGTACACTATGGAATACTGTTCAGCCATTTAAAAAAAAGGAGACTTTACAGCCTTTGTATTAACCTGGATGGAAGTGGAACACATTATTCTTAGTAAAGCATCACAAGAATGGAGAAGTATGAGTCCCATGTACTCAAGTTTGATATGAGGACAAAATTACAGAACTCAATGAAAAGAAATACATCATTAACACAAGAGATTTCAATGTCCCCAGGACAAAGGAGGAGGACCTGCCTGCCAGACGCCTCAGCATTTCTCCACATGCAACAAAGACACGGGGAAGAAAGAAGACTAGTGACTGGTTCCAATCCCTACAAAACGTCAAGATAGTCTTCTTAATAAATAAACTACTGGCTTTTGTTAGGAGAGGAGTCATTATCTATATAATATTTTTAGCAAGATGTCATTAGATTGCTTTGGGTAAATATACCTAAAACCCATGTGTTCATGGGACATGGCTCCCTGGAAAAGATTCTATAAGGTCTATATACTCAGGCAATCACACAGTTTATAAAATGGAGACACCACACAATCTAAATCCTCCTCACTATGTAAGGTGACTACACTCCTCCCCAAGAAGCCCGAGCTCAAAGAAGAGAGACATGGGGAGCTGCTCCAACCTTCCCATATCTCTCTGGGCTTTGCCTGTGCATACAAGTAAGGATATGGCTATCCTTAAAGTTACTACGTACCAGGTAAGATCTCTGACTCATCTGTCTCTGATATGATAATCCAATCTCGGGTGTCAGTACAACTCCTCTCCCCATAGTAAACAGTAAAAGTGGGCACAAAATTATTTCAAATCAAGACTACTTGAACAACACTGTCAACTAACTTGATGAATAAGCTTCACAGAGCTGCAAAATACACATTCTTTTCAAGTGAACATGAAATATTCAACAGAAAAGATTATATCCTGGCCATAAAACAAATCTCAACAAATTCTAAAAAACTGAAATCCCAGAATATGTTCTCTGACTACGACTAAATTAAATTAGAAATCATTCAAAGAAGACATTTGAAAATCTACGAATATCTGGAAATTTTTTTTTGGAGACAGAGTTTGATTTTGTCAACCCTCGGTAGAGTGTCGCATCAGAGCTCACAGCAACCTCAAACTCTTGGGCCCAAGCGATTCTCTTGTCACAGCTTCCCAATTAGCGGGATTACAGGCACCTGCCACAACACCTGGCTATTTTTAGAGGTGGGGTCTTGCTCTTGTTGGGGCTGGTCTCGAACCTGTGAGCTCTGGCAATCCACTAGCTTCAGCCTCCCAAAGTGCTCAGATTACCGACATGAGCCCTGGCACCTGGCCTTTCTTTTTTTTTTTTTAAACACAGTCTCTCACTCTGTCACCCCTAGTAGAGTGCCGTGACCTCATAGCTCAGAGCAACCTCTAACTTTTGGGCTCAAGGGATTCTCTTCCCTCAGCCTCCCAAGTAGCAGGGACTACAGGTGCCCACTGCAATGCGGAGCTGTTTTTAGAGAGACAAGGCTCTCCCACTGCCTCAGGCTAGTCTCGAACCCATGAGCTCAGGCAATCCACCCACGTTGGTCTCCCAGAGTAATATCTGGAAATTAAATTATAAACAAGTAAAAGAAGAAATTATAGGTAAATTAGAAAATATTTTCAATTGAATGAAGATGAAAATTAATAAACATTTCCAAATTTGTAAAATGTGGCTAAACAATGCTTAGAGGAATATTTATAGCTTTGAACACCTATCAGAAAAGACAGGCTCGGCGCCTGTGGCTCAACAGGCTAAGGCGCCAGCCACGTACACCTGAGCTGGCAGGTTCGGATCCAGCCTGGGACCGCCAAACAACAATGACGGCTGCAACCAAAAAATGGCCAGAAAATGGCGTTGTGGCGGGCGCCTGTAGTCCCAGCAACTTGGGAGGCGGAGGCAAGAGACTCACTTGAGTCTAGGAATTGCTGTGGGCTGTGATGCCACAGCACTCTATCCAGGGTGACAGCTTGAGGCTCTGTCTCAAAAAAAAAAAAAAAAAAGAAAAGACACAAAACCCAAAATCAATTATCTATGATTCTTCTACCTTAATAAACAAGGAACGATGGAGGAGCAAATGGAACTAAAAGCAAGCAGAAATAAAGAAACAATAAAGATCAATAAAAAGAAAACAGAAAAAAATCTGGGCAAGATCACTCACACCTGTAATCTCAGCACTCTGGGTGGATTGCCTGAGCTCATGGGTTTGAGACTAGCCTGAGCAAGAGCAAGACCCCAACTCTAAAAATAGCTGGGCACTGTGGAGACACTTGTCTCCCAGGTAGACACTTGTTTACCCCCAGGTATGTGGGGGGCTGAGGCAAAAGGATTGCTTAAGCCCAAGAGTATGAGGCTGCTGTGAGCTATGACACCACAGCACCCTACAGAGGGTGACAAAGTAAGACTGTCTCAAAAAACAAAAACAAACAAACAAAAAAGATCAATGAAATCAACTGCTCTTTGAAAAAAATCAATTAAATTGATAACTTCCACAAGACTGATCAAAATAAAAACAGAGAAAATACTAAGCCACATTTCAATAAATTTCTGAATAACAGCACATACTTTATGCAAGATGAAGGACAGCACAAGCACTTTGCCTGATCTACTCTCCAGATACCATAACAACCTATGAGGTAGATAATACTACCTCCAAATATAAATTTTACACATACACACACAAGATAAAAGTTAGAAGCAAAGAATAAAAACATGAATTTTATTTGCTTGGATAAAAGACATAGATGATTGTGCAAGTCCATCCACAATAAAGAACTCCTATAACACAAAAACAAAAATAAAAAATAAAAAAATCCAGTTCAAAAACAGGCAAAAGACCCAAATAGACATTCTCTAAAGAACATACATCCCTTGGGCGGAGCCTATGGCTCAAAGGAGTAGGGCGCTGACCCATATGCTGGAGGTGGTAGGTTCAAACCCAGCCCCAGAAAAAAAAAAACCATATCCCTTGAGCCTAGGAGTTTCAGGCTGCACTGAACTATGATTGCACTACTGCCTTCCAGCCTGAGCAACAGAGCAAGATCCTGTCTCTAAATAAGAGAGAAAAAAACAGAAAAAAATCCTAGAGATAGATGGTGGGTGTTGGCTGGGCAACAATGTGCACGTATCTAAACCCATTGAACTATTCACTTAAAAGTGATTTAAAATAGTTAAGTTTTGGCTTGGCGCCTGTGGCTCAACGGGCTAAGGCGCCAGCCATGTACACATCAGCTGGTGGGTTCAAATCCAGCCCCCGGGCCCGGGAAACAACAATGACAGGTGCAACCAAAAAACGGCCAGGCGTTGTGGTGGGCGCCTGTAGTCCCAGCTAGTTGGGAAACAGAGGCAGGAGACTCGCTTGAGCCCAGGAATTGGAGATTGCTGTGAGCTATGATGCCATAGCACTCTATCCAGGTGACAGCTTGAGGCTCTATCTCAAAAAAAAAAAAAAAAGTTAAGTTTTGTACATAAAACCAGCACAATATACCCCATGATCGTACTGATATACACAGCTATGATTTAATAAAAATAAATAAATAAATAAAACAAATGACTCGGCGCCTATGGCTCAACAGGCTAAGGCACCAGCCATGTACACCTGAGCTGGTGGGTTCGAATCCAGCCCGGGCCCGCCAATCAACAATGACGGCTGCAACCAAAAAGTGACTGGGCGTTGTGGTGGGCGCCTGTAGTCCCAGCTACTTGGGAGGCAGAGGCAGGAGACTCACTTGAGCCCAGGAATTGGAGGTTGCTATGAGCTATGATGCCACAGCACTCTCTCCAGGGTGATAGCTTGAGGCTCTGTCTCAAAAAAAAAGAAAGAAAATAGGAAGTTTTATCTTACATGTATTTTATTACAATTGTAAAACAATTTTAAATTAAGTTTCAGAAAATTCTATGACTCCCCCCCTCAAAAAAGTCTACCTAAGGTATTTAGAAAATGAGTAAGAGTGTCAGAGTTTTCCAAGCACCAAACTCAGAAAATTACCTGGCTGCCTGCCCCATACCCAGCTCTCCAGGATTGATTTGGCCCTGTACACAGGTGCAGGAGTTTCCTCTTCATCTTTTTTCTCTTTGTCATTCAGATCTTCTTTCTTTGTTCCACTTTGAGTATCAACACCGTCATCTGGAAAATTAAAATTGTTAAATCTGTTATTGCTTTCCAAAATGCAATAGCCACTTGTTAGTCTCTTTGCAAATGTCCCTCCCAGAAATAAAATGGTACAACACACATTATTAACCAATGGTTTGATGATTTAAAAGACATTATATAACTATACAAGATCCACTATGATTTGTTTAGGAGTGAATGGCCCTTTTAATAAAGTAACCAATATTATCACTCAGATTACTCAGATTCTTTAAAGCATGAGTATTCCAAAATGATATCCCATCAAATTCCTACTAGATTTTACAACTGAGAAATCTGGTCTTTGATATTTACCCACTTGAATTTCACACTGGATAATTAATTGCTTTTATCCAGTGAATATCAATTGTTTGTGAGTCTATAGGAAAGGAAAGGACATGGAATGTGAATAGGATTCAAAAACCATTTTTTAACTGCACACAATGACTTCCTGCACTGCCAACTGAGAACTACTGCTACACAGGGTCATCACCAGGGACAGAGTGTTGCGATTCGGGAGCATCGCAACACAAAGGAAAAGTTGAGAACAATGACTTTAGGCCAATGACAATTTAAAGTTTCAGTCAAGAACAATGGCCATAAAACTTCTTACATAGCAAGTGAAGAGGAAAGAAGTAACATTAAACTTGAAATATAATGCATCATTAGTAAATAACTGTCTAAATAACATGAGAAATATATAGCTGTATCTATGAAAGAAATTATATTCTATTCATTATAAACAATAAGTAGTATTTAATTATCTCTAAGGTCCATCAACAAAGTAAACATCCAGAAGTTAAAAGTCAAAACTTAGCTTCCACAATGGCACAAGGCATAAAACTACACAATGGACTTTCACAAACTAAGATGAATAGAAATCCACCACACTTATCAATTCTCTCAATAAATGTCAATGTATTGAATTCACCACTGAAGAGGCACCGCTGGTTGATTAGATTAAGAACACAGCAAGTCATCCATATGTTGTCTCCAGGAGACACACCTAGCCTTGAAGGACAAGTCATCAGGGCTCAGGGTTACGGGATGGAAAACTGTACTTCAAGCAAATGGAAATCAGAAGGAGGGGTCGCAACCTTAGTTTCAGATAAAAGTGGATTTAAAGCAGCTAAAGTTAAGAAAGACAAAGATGCCTAACAAACATATGAAAATATGCTCATCATCCCTAATCATCAGACAGATCCAAATCAAAACCACCCTGAGATTATTACCTTAACCCCACTGAGAATGGCCCACATCACAAAGTCTCAAAGCTGCAGATACTGGCGTGGATATGGCAAAAAGGGAACCTTTTTACACTGCTGGTGGGACTGCAAACTAATACAACCTTTTTGGAAGGAAATATGGAGACTCCTCAAAGAACTCAAACTTAGACCTTCCATTTGATCCTGCAATCCCATTACTGGGTATCTATCCAGAAGAAAAAAATCCTTTTATCATTAAGTACATTTGCACTAGACTATTTATCACAGCTCAATTTACAATCACCAAAACACAGAAACAACCTAAATGCCCGCCAATCCAGGAATGTATTAACAAGCTGTGGTATATGTATACCATGGAATACTATTCAGCCATTTAAAAAAAAAATGGAGACTTTACAACTTTGGTATTAACCTGGATGGAAATAGAACACATTCTTCTTAGTAAAGTATCACAAAAATGGAGAAGCAAGAATCCAAAGTACTCAATACAAAGGCAGAGATGAACTATTACAAAGGGTGGAGTTGGGCGGTGCCTGTGGCTCAGCAAGTAGGCCCCATATACTGAGGGTAGCGGGTTCAAAACCAGCCCCAGCCAAAGTGCATCAAAAAAAAAAAAAAAAAAATAGCCAGGCGTTGTGGCGGATGCCTGTAGTCCCAGCTACTCAGGAGGCTGAGGCAAGAGAATCGCCTAAGCCCAGGAGTTGGAGGTTGCTGTGAGCTGTGACTCAATAGCACTCTACTGAGGGTGATAACGTGAGACTCTGTCTCTACCAAAAAAAAAAAAAAAAAAAAAGGTGGGATAGGGGACTGGAGTAGGGGACTGAGGTAGGGGGGAGAGGGAGGAGGAAGGGGATGGGGGTTGGACACAAGTATAAAAGGGACTTTATGTAAAAATGCAATCAGTGTAACCTAATTCTTTGTAACCTCAATGAATCCCAAGCAATTAAAAAAAAAACAAGGAAAACATTTTAAAAGACCCTAGAGATGATGTGCCAGGAGCTACAGAGTGTAATTGACTCAATTACCTCCCCCTGAGGCCCAAGAAAAAGCCCCTTGTCAGCAGTATACTTCACTTTGTCCATTCTTTCAACTCCCTGCCATGGTGCACTAACAGAACCTGTCTTATTTACAGAAGTATCCAACAATCCTCTATGCATTAAGTATAGATTTTCTGTAATTGTTTATATTACAAGTGTAAAATCACATAACATCTCTAAATTAAGCACTACAAATTTGCTTAAGTCACAGAAAAATCCAGGATTGGAATCAAGTTCTCAACCCTCACTATGCATCAGAAACACAGGTAAAAGGGATGCACTAATATTCACTTACACAGTTAATACCACACCTGAGTCCCACCACCTCGAGAGTCTGATCCACGGGGGGTGGGGGGGGCCAGAATGAATACACGCCCAGCCAACAGTAATACTACACAGCCAGGATGAAGGACTACTTAATTGTTTTCAAGAAACTTAACAGCAACCCAGAAAAAAAGCTCAAGATGATTTAAGAAACACAAAATATCTAGCCCGCAAAGGGTAAAATTCACACAGCTGTCACCCAATCAGAGTACCAGATTGCAAAGAGGCAGAAAACACAACCCACCATGAAAATAATCAGAAAAACACAGTCCACGATGAAAATAATCAATCAGCAGAAACCCATCCAGAAGTAAGATAATCGGGTAGTTTGAAAATAAAGCCTTCTAATGTTTTGATTTAATTAAGCACAACTCTTAATACCTACCATGTGCCAGGTGGCTTTATAAAGTCAAGTACTCAAACCTCAATAAGGTGTCATCTGCCTTCAACAAATTCCCCATCTAACAGGAGAACAAGTACAAGTACCACAACACAGGTTATAGGACAAGGAACAGTGTCCTAAAAGACACTCCAAATTATCTAAAGTAAGTCTACAAAAAGGAAAAGTGCCAGTCACACTGGCTCATGCCTCTGTGCTTTGGGAGACTGAGGCAGGAGGATCGTGTGAGTTCAAGACCAGCCTAAGCCACATAGCAAGACTTGTCTCTATAAAAAAAAAAACTTTTTAATAAGCCAGGTGTGGTGGCACATTAGAGTCCCAGACACTCAGGAGGCTGGGGCAGGAGGACTACTTCAGCCCAGGAGTTCAAGGCCACAATGAATGATGATCCACTCCAGCCTGGGCAGCAGAGTGAGATCTCATCTCTATAAATGTCTCTATAAGAAAAAAAAGAAGAAGGTAAACAAGGATATTGCTGGAAGAGGCAACAGCATAGAGGAATGAAACCAAGCTGTGTTCAGACATCTGCAGGCTGGCTCCGTTGGCTGCAAGGTCAGAGATGGGCAGGATGACAACAAATCGGCCTGGCTAGGAAAACTGATGCCAAATCATGAAATGCACCTTGTAATACAGTGAACAATCTAAACTGCAAGTCACAAGGAGTGAGAAGCCACCCACGGTTCACTCTGGGGAAAGTCTGACTACTCCACTAACAATGGTGAAGGCAGACTTGGAGGTGAATGGAGGACTGTCAACAGAGGTGTCTAACCTCTGCTTTTCTGCACAAAAGATTTAAACAGAAGCATCACCACAAAGGATACAAGGGTGGCAAACAATAACATGAAAAGACCTCGTGTTAAAATACCACCATTAATGAGGCTGAGGCGGGTGGATCATTTGCACTCACAAGTTCGAGATCAATCTGAGCAAGAGTGAGACCCCATCTCTAAAAAAAATAGCCAAGCAGGGCGGTACCTGTGGCTCAGTGGGTAGGATGCCAGCCCCATATACAGAGGGTGGGAGATTCAAGCCTGGCCCTAACCAAACTACAGCAAAAAAAATAGCCCAGCATTGTGGTGGGCACCTGTAGTCCCAGCTACTCGGGAAGCTGAGGGAGGAAAATTGCCTAAGCCCAGGAGTTGGAGGTTGCTGTGAATTTTGATGCCACAGCACTCTACTGAGGGTGATAAAGTAAGACTCTGTCTCTACAAAAAAAAAAAAAAAAAAAAAAAAAAATAGCCAAGTATTGTGGCAGGCGCCTGTAGTCTCAGCTACTTGAAAGGCTGT
Source organism: Arctocebus calabarensis (assembly GCA_963573935.1). NCBI lineage: Eukaryota > Metazoa > Chordata > Mammalia > Primates > Lorisidae > Arctocebus > Arctocebus calabarensis. Next base: position 27,852 of record CAUYON010119908.1, read on the forward strand.
AGCAAAAGAACTATTTGAGCCCAAGAGTTTAAGGTTGCTGGGAGCTAAGACACAAGGGCACCATATTATGGGCAAAAAAATAATCATTCCCCGGGTGGCGCCTGTGGCTCAGCTAGTAGGGCGCCGGCCCCACATACCGAGGGTGGCAGGTTCAAACCCAGCCTTGCCAAACTGCAAAACGGAAAAATATCCAGGCATTGTGGCAGGCGCCTGTAGTCCCAGCTACTCGGGAGGAGAATCACCTAAGCCCAGGAGTTGGAGGTTGCGGTGGAGCTGTGTGATGCCACAGCACTCTACCGAGGGCAATAAAGTGATCCGGTCTCACTACACACACAAAAAAAATCATTACCCATTAAGGAAATGCAAATTAAAACCACAATGGGGGAATTGTGGGAAGATGGCCAACTGGCAGCAACCCTCGGCAGACTCTGAGCAGAGGAAGAAAAACTAGACAGAATCGGACTCCATATGAAGGCAAAGGTGGGGAGCTGAGCCAAGAAACAAGTTCGGCAAGCTGTAACCCAAGGAAGTGCATTCAAGAAAACAAATTACAGGTACAAAGCCTATCGACTAGAGGATGGGAGACCCCTCCCCCAAGCAGGAGGCTTGCCGCACATTATCTGCGAATGAGCAGGGAACAAAAGACCTCTCATTTAGAGAGCCGCTGAACTCCAGGTCTCTTTCTTGGAGAGGTCCCACTTATGAACCTAGACACTACCCCACCAGGCATAAAATTGAAAAGATATTTTCCGGCTCGGCACCTATGGCTCAACGGGGTAAGGCACCAGCCACGTACACCTGAGTTGGCGGGTTCAAATCCAGCCCCAGCCTGCCAAACAACAATGATGGCTGCAACCAAAAAATGGCCGGGCATTGTGGTGGGTGCCTGTAGTAGCTAGTAGTCCCAGCTACTTGAGAGGTGGAGGCAGGAGACTCGCTTGAGCCCAGGAATTGGAGGTTGACTGCTCTCTATCCAGGGTGACAGCTTGAGGCTTTGTCTCAAAAAAAAAAAGATATTTTCCCCCACAAGTCCAAACTCCCAGTCCACACTTTCCCCTCACATGGCAGTCTAAAGTTCTGCCCCCTGCAGTGCACAGAGTGTTTGGTCTTGTCCCGAGAGATCTGGGCATAGTGTGGACCGCCAACCACCAGGACGGAATCTGTGACTAACAGGGAAGAAAGAGGGTGTAGGAAGAAAGGGACACTCATCAGGAGGAGCAGTCTCCTGGTTATGACTATGCCCGGCCAGTGGTGGTGTTGACCCTTGGTTTGGGCTGTGTCTGGCGGGACAGGGTGCAGAAGCCCTGGCTCTGACGGCACCCACAGAGGTAGAGTGGTTGCCCCATGTGGACTGACTGAGTTTGGCAGACAGAGCAGGTTCCCAGGCCCTGCCGGGCCTCAGAGCAGAGGTTTACTGGACATCCGAAAATCATGACACCCAAAACACAAACAGGCTTATCAATTCTCTCAATGGTTTAAATTGTCCTCTAAAGAGGCACAGGCTGCCTGACTGGATACATAAACTCAGACCAGATATCTGCTGTGTAAAAGAATATCACCTAACCTTAAAGGATAAAAATACACTCAGGGTAAAGGGTTGGACTTGTATATTACAGGCAAATGGAAACCAGAAAAGAAGCAGGGGTTGCAATTTTAGTAGGAGATACAATTGGCATTAAACAAACTAAGATAAACATAAGGATGGTCCCTACACATTTGTCAAGGGAAACATGCAACATGAAGAGATTTCAATAATTAACATTTATGCACCCTACCAGAATGCTCCTCAATTCATAAAGCAGACCCTAATGGATATGATATCTTCCTGCACTATAATAGCTGAAGATTTTGTAACACCCTTTGACAGTTTTGGATAGATCCTCCAAGAAGAAACTAAACAAAGAAATATCAGACATAAACCTAATCCTATAACTGGACTTTACAGACCTCTATAGAACATTTAATCCTAATAAAACTGAATATACATTCTTCTCATTAGCCCACAGATCATCCTCCAAAACAGATCATATAAGTTCTGTTATGACATAAGGACATAAGTTTAACCTCAGCAAATTTAAAAGAATACAAATTATTCCTTGTATTTTCTCGGACCACCATGGAATAAAAGTTGAACTCAACAGCAACAGAAACCTTCATACTCAAACATGAAGTGGAAACTAATCTTATGCTGAATGATAGCTGGGTCAAACATGAGATTAAGAAAGAAATCACCAAATTTTTGGAACAAAATTATAATGAAGACACAAATTATCAAAACCTGTGGGATACTAGAAAAGTAGTCCTAACAGGGAAATTTATAACATTGAAAGGCTTCATCAAGAAACCAGAAAGACAGGAACTCAAGAATTTAATGGATCATCTCAAGTAACTGGAAAAGGAAGAACATTCCAACCCCAAACCCAGCAGAAGAAAAGACACAACCAAAATTAGGGCAGAATTAAATGAAATTGAAAACAAAAGAATCATTCAGAAGATCAACGAAATAAAAAGTTGGTTTTTTGAAAAGAAACAATTGATAAACCTTTGGCCAACCTAACCAGAAATAGAAAAGTAAAATCTCTAATATGGTCTATCAGAAATGATAAAGGAGAAATAATGACGGACACTTAAGAAATTCAAAAAAATCCTCAATGATTACTACAGAAATCTCTATTCCCAGAAATATGAAAATCTGAAGGAAATGGACCAATACCTGGAAGCACGCCACCTTCCTAGACCCAACCAGAAAGAATTAGAAATCTTGAACAGACCTATATCAATCACTGAAATAGCATCAACAATACGAAATCTCCCAAAAAGAAAAGTGCGGGGGTGGCGCCTGTAGCTCAGCGAGTAGGGTGCTAGCCCCATATACCGAGGGTGGCGGATTCAAACCTGGCCTCGGCTGAACTGCAAAAAACAGAAAAAATAGCCAGGCATTGTGGCGGGCACCCGTAGTCCCAGCTACTCGGAAGGCTGAGGCAAGAGAATCGCCTAAGCCCAGTAGTTGGAGGTTGCTGTGAGCTGTGTGACGCCACGGCACTCTACCGAGGGCGATAAAGTGAGACTCTGTCTCTACAAAAAAAAAAAAGAAAGAAAGAAAAGTGTGGGAACAGATGGTTTCACATCCAAATTCTTTTTTTTTTCTTTTTTTTTTTGAGACAGAGCCTCAAGCTGTCACTGTGGATAGAGTGCCGTGGCATCACAGCTCACAGCAACCTCCAATTCCTGGACTCAAGCAAGTCTCTTGCCTCCACCTCCCAAGTAGCTGGGACTAAGGCACCCGCCACAACGCCCGGCCATTTTTTTGGTTGTAGCCGTCATTGTTGTTTGGCAGGCCCAGGCTGGATTTGAACCCGCCAGCTCAGGTGTACGTGGCTGGCACCTTAGCCCGTTGAGCCACAGGTGCCGAGTCAATTCCACATCCTTTCAAAAGGAACTAGTACTGGAAACTTTTCCAAAGCATAGAAAAAGAAGGAATACTTCCCAACACATTCTATGAAACAAATATCACCCTGATCCCCAAACCAGGAAAGGATTCAACAAAGAAAGAAAATTATAGACCAATATCATTAATGAATACTGACGCAAAAATATTCAATAAGATCTTGGCAAACAGAATTCAACAATACATCAAAAAATACATATACGGGGGGGGGACACCTGTGTCTCAAAGGAGTCAGGTACCAGCCCCATATGCCAGAGGTGGCGGGTTCAAACCCAGCCCCAGCCAAAAACTGCAAGAGAGAAAAAGGAATAAAAAAAAAAAATACACACACACACCATGATCAAGTTGGTTTTATTCCAGGCTTGGTTAAATATATGCAAATCTGTAAATATAAAACATCACATCAAAAAAGACTGTATGATTCTCTCAATTGATACAGAAAAGCCTTTGATAATATCCAGCATCCTTTCACGATCAAAACACTTAAGAAAATAGGCATAGAAGGGACATTTCTTAAACTGATAGAGGCCATCTACAGCAAACCCACAGCCAATATCATATTGAATGGTACAAAACTGAAAACATTTCCACTCAGATCAAGAACGAGGCAAGGATGCCCACTGTCTCCACTACTATTCAACATAGTAATGGAAGTCTTATCCATCATAATCAGGCAAGAGAAGGTGATCAAGAGTATACAAATAGGGGCAGAGGAGATCAAACTCTCACTCTTTTTCATTTTTGTTTTTTGCCAGGGCTGGGTTTGAACCCACCATCTCCAGCCTATGGCACCCAACTCCTTTGAGCCACAGGCGCCGTCCCAAACTCTCACTCTTCACTGATGATATAATCCTATACCTGGAAAATCCCAGGGACTCAACTTCAAAACTCTTAAAAGTAATCAAGGAATACAGCAGCGTCTCCGAATACAAAATCATTACTTCCAAGTCAGCAGCTTTTATATATGCCAACAATAGTCAAGCTGAGCATAAAGTCAAGAACTCTATTCCTTTTACAGTAGTGCCAAAGAAAATGAAATATCTGGGAATTTACCTATCAAAGGACATGAAAGATCTCTATAAAGAGAACTATGAAACTCTGAGAAAAGAAATAGCTGAAGATGTTAACAAATGGAAAAACATACCATGCTCATGGCTGGGAAGAATCAACATTGTTAAAATGGCTATACTACCCAAAGCATTCTACAGATTTAAAGCAATCCCTATTAAAGAACCATTGTCATACTTTAAAGAACTTGAAAAAAAATACTACTTCGTTTTATATGGAATCAGAAAAAAACTCAAATAGCAAATACATTACTCAGAAATAACAAAACAAAGTATTACAGTACCAGCCTTCAAGCTATACCATAAGTCTATAGTGATCAAAACAGCATGGTACTGGCACAAAAACAGAGCAGTAGATTTATGGAACAGAATAGAGAATCAAGAGATGAATCCAGATACTTATCATCAAGCTACTTTGATCTTTGACAATCCTATCAAAAATATTCAGTGGACTGGGCGGCGCCTGTAGTTCAGCGAGTAGGGCTCCGGCAAGGGTGGCGGGTTCAAACCTGACCCTGACGGAACTGCAACAAAAAAATAGCCAGGCATTGTGGCGGGCGCCTGTGGTCCCAGCTACTCAGGATGCTGAGGCTGGAGAATCACCTAAGCCCAGGAGTTGGAGGTTGCTGTGAGCTGTGTGATGCCATGGCACTGTACCAAGGGTGATAAAATGAGACTCTGTCTCTACAAACAAAATAAAAAAAATTGTTCAGTGGGGGAAAAGACTCCCTATTTAACAAATGGTGCTAAGTGAACTGGCTGGTGAACTGTAGAAGACTGAAACTGGACCCACACCTTTCACCATTAACAAAAATTGATTCTCACTAGATAAAAGATTTAAACTTAAGAAATGAAACTACAAAAATACTAGAAGAGAGTGCAGGGAAAACACTTGAAGAAATCAGCCTGGGAGAATATTTTATGAGGAGGACCCTCCTAGCAATTGAAGCAACACCAAAAGTTACATTACTGGGATCTGATCAAACTAAAAAGCTTTTGCACAGGGTGGTGCCTGTGGTTCAGTGGGCAGGGTGCCGGCCCCATATACCCAAGATAGCTGTTTCGAACCTGGCCCCGGCCAAACTGCAACAACAAAAAAAAAATAGCTGGGCGTTGTGGTGGGCGCCTGTAGTCCCAGCTACTCGGAAGGCTAAGGCAAGAGAATTGCCTAAGCTGAGGAGTTGGAGGTTGCTGTGAGCTGTGACGTGACAGCACTCTACCAAGGGTGACAAAGTGAGACTCTATCTCTACAAAAAAAAAAAAAAGCTTTTGCACAGCTAAGAGCACAGTAAGAAAAGCAAACAGACAACCTTCACAATGGGAGATTTCTGCAAGTTATGCTTCTGACAAAGGTCTGATAACTAGAATCTACAGAGAACTCAAACTAATCAATAAGAATAAATAACCCCATTTCTTTTTTTTTAGAGAGTGTTATTTTGTCCCAGTTGGTAGAGGGCCGTGGTGTCACAGCTCACTGCAATCTTCAACTCCTTGGGCCTAGACAATTCTCTTGCCTCAGCCTCCGGAATAGCTGGGACCACAGGTGCCCGTCACAACACATGGCTATTTTTTGTTGCAGTTTGGCCAGGGCCAGGTTTGAACCTGTCACCCTCGGTATATGGGGCCGGCACCCTACTCACTGAGCCACAGGCGCTGCCCAATAACCCCATTTCTAAGTGGGCAAGAGACTTGAACAGAAACTTCTCTGATGAAGACAGGCACATGGCCTACAAATAAATGAAAAAATGCTCATCATCCTTAATCACCAGAGAAATGCAAATCAAAACCACTTTCAGGTATCATCTAACTCCAGTAAGATTAGTCCACATCAGGAAATCCCAAAACTACAGATGTTGGCGTGGATGCAGAGAGAAGGGAACACTTCCACTGCTGGTGGGAATACAAGCTAATACGACATTTTTAGGAAGAAGTTTGGAGAACACCCAAGGAACTAAAAGTAGACCTACCATTCGATCCTGCATTTCCTCTACTAGGTATATACCCAGATGATCAAAAATTATTTTACAACAAAGATATTTGCACCAGAATGTTTATTGCAACCCAATTCATAACAGCCAAGACATGGAAACAGCCCAAGTGCCCATCAACCCATGAATGGATTAACAAATTGAGGTACTTGTGCACCAAGGAATACTATGCAGCCATAAAAAAGATGGAGACTTCACATCTCTTTTATGTTTACCTGGATGGAGCTGGAACATATTATTCTTAGTAAAGAATTTCAAAAATGGAAGAAAAAGTATCCAATGTACTCAATACTACTACACACTCAATGTGTAACAATATAGAACAACCTACACACTCATATGAATCAATATAGAACAACCTACACACTCATATGAATGGCAAATCAATATGGAACAACCTACACACTCATATGAATGGCAAAACCATAGTCCAGGAAGTAGAAGGGAAGAGGAGGGGAGGGAGGATATGGGAGAAAGGGTATTCAGGGTGACCTCACCTAGTAGTTCATGATGCAATGGTACATTTCAAAACTATTAAGAAATGAGTATAATTGTGATGGATGTATTACTTAGTTCAATGTAAGCATTTTGCATTGTATATCAAAGCAGTATCCTGAACCCCATAAAAGCATCAATTGGTGCCTGTGGTTCAAAGGAGTAGCGCACTGGCCCCATATGCCGGAGGTGGCAGGTTCAAACCCAACCCTGGCCAAAAACTGCAAAAAAAAAAAGCATCAATGTACAAAGTTATGATTTAATAAAAAATAATAATAATAAATAAATGAAACTACAATCAGGCTCGGTGCTATGGCTCACACCTGTAATCCCAACACTCACTTGAGCCCAAGAGTTCAAGCCCAGCTTAAACAAAAGCAAGACCCCCATCTCTGCTAAAAGTAGAAAAAACTGAGGCAGGAGGATCACTTGAGCCTAGGAGTTCAAGGTTGCTATGAGCTACGATGATGCCACGGCATTCTACCCAGGGCAACAGAATGAGATTCTGTCTAAAATAAAAAGAAAAACACACACACACACACACAATGAGATCCTTCACTACAAACTTATTAGAATGGCAAAATATGGCTCAGTGCCTGTGGCTCAAGTGGCTAAGGCACCAGGCTCATACACCTGAGCCGGCAGGTTTGAATCCAGCCCGTACCCACCCAACAATGACAGCTGCAAACAAAAAAATAGCCAGGCACTGTGCTGGGGGCATGTAGTCCCAGCTACTTGGGGGTTGGAGACAGAAGAATTGCTTGAGCCCAGGAGTTAGAGGTTGCTGTGAGCTGTGATGCACTCTACCCAGGGCAACAGCCTGAGGGTCTGTCTCCAAAAAATAAAAAAGCTGGTAATTCTAAGTGCTAACAAAGATACAGAACAATAGAAACTGTCATATAGGCTTGGAGCCTGTAGCACTGTGGTTATGGCACCTGTCACATGCACCAAGGCTTTCGGGTTCAAACCCGGCCCAAGTCAGCTAAACAACAATGACAACTGCACCAAAAAAATAGCCAAGCGTTGTGACGGGCGCTATTTGGGAGGCTGAGGCAAGAGAATAGCTTAAGCCCAGGAGTTTGAGGTGGCTGTGAGCTGTGACACCATGGCACTCTACCAAGGGTGACATAGTGAGACTCTGTATCAAAAAGTGAATAAATTGTCTCGGCGCCTGTGGCTCAACAGGCTAAGGCATCAGCCACGTATACCTGAGCTGGAGGGTTTGAATCCAGCCCGGGCCCGCCAAACAACGACGGCTGCAACCAAAAAATGGCCGGGCGTTGTGGCGGGTGCCTGTAGTCCCAGCTACTTGGGAGGTGGAGGCAGGAGACTTGCTTGAGCCCAGGAATTGGAGGTTGCTGTGAGCTGTGATGCCACGCCACAGCACTCTATCCA
>CAUYON010119910.1:0-12723 GCA_963573935.1 Arctocebus calabarensis
AAAGAATCCCAAACGAACAACAAAAAAAAAAAAAAAAAAAAGAAAAGAAAACGAATTCAATAAAACAGACTGGAAAAAAAGGAAAAAACCAACTTCCTGAAGCTTAGTATCCAAACAAATACGTCACCAACAGAAGCAGCAGCAGAGAGCCACCCGTCACCCACAAATTCCCAGGGACACACGCTCCAGCGGGATCCAACGCATGTCGCTGCCCTTCTCCAAATTAGCATCATATGATAGAACAGAATAAAGCATCTTTAGATCTGTCACCCCAAGCACTGGCGGACACAAAAGTGAATTTAACTATGTTCTCTATCTTGAATCTTTAAGATTCATGTTTGTTTACAATCCGTGTAAAGATCTGTATTGACTTTACAAGTCTTCGCATCTTTATGTTTTGCACCCAGTTCTTTTGCTCAACTTTCTGCAGGTTGGAGCTACACCAAGCCGAAGTGCCCCTACCTGCCGCGTGACTGTCCTCGGGCCATCTCCTTAAGCCTGATAGCTCATATCTTCCCCTTTCTGTCTTTGGAAGCCTTGTTCATCTTTTCAGACACAGCCCGTGTGCACCTTCACCAATTCTTCCTGAGAGCGGGAACTTCGGCTTCTCTCAGAAAGCCTTTTGTCTACCCAGGGCCACACTCTGCCTTCATCCTTGTCTCGGTTTATCTTTGAAACTAAGTGAGAGACAGATAGGCACACCTCTGCTTGGTGTTCCTCTGCCCTACCTCTTGTAAGTCATCTTATGCTTACTGCATGCTGAATCACTTCACTCTTCTTCATTATCCAACTTTCTTATTCTCCAGTAAATTTATTCTCGGGTAACTTTATAATGGCAACATGAAATGGCAGCATTCCTCCCAACTTATGCTGTTTGGATACCAAACTGCCTTGCTCAGGTTCTGTGCCTATGAAGAGTAAATCAGAAAGTCTTCCTCCAAAGAACTGACAAGATACTGCAGCTGGGCAGTCACCCCCAACCCCAGGGGGAGCCAGGGAACCCCATGGCAAAAGGAGGCAAAGCTGCACAAACACTGGCCCTCCAGCTACGTCCTACCACCTTCCCAACTCCCTTTGATGGTCATCTAGACATCATTTCACAGGAACACTCTTCTAAATCAATTATTAAAAATGCTAAGCAAATGCAGTTATTAAAAATGAGCTTTCACCCTCCTCCCGTTCCGACTGTAACCTATATTAGTCACAAGTCATCTAAAACTTGTTATTATTGTAATTGTCTTTCCTAGACACAGAAAGGCATCCTGATTTATCTTAAGGAGAACCTTCCGTGCCTCCTGTGGGTTTAGTTAAAACATTCAAAGATGTTTTAATGTTGTTCTGTCCTATTCTCAGGGGTGGAGAGCTGGGGTTCAGAATTAAATCCCCAGCTGGGAGATTTCAGAGAAGGAGGCGAAATTCGTGTTAGCCACTGTGGTTCTCTCTGCCATTAAACCTCAGACATAATCAATAAAGCTAAAAGGTAGCTATCCCAAAGTTCCCCGGCTAGGTCATTTCAATGATCCTTATTTACCTAATGGCTTCAAAGTGACCTTTTTAAATATTAACCCGCTTGGGGTATGTGCCAAATCTTCCCAGGAGATGCTTTCATATTTGACTCACAGTATTTTTCTTCCAAGCAAATAATTATTCCTCATTCCTCACAGCACATGCCATTTGTTTAAAAAATATGTGATACATAGCTTAAGGATTTAGCTATTCAAAAGCCACACAGTAGTAATCTTTGAAATTCTCCATCACCATGGCATTGGAATTTGTTAACTCTTCTTTTTAGATGTAGCAAATTTGACATGGAAATGTGAAGCAGTTGACTCACACCCGCAAAACAGCGACTGATGCTTCTGGTTTGGGTCTATTGTATCTTAGCAGACTGGCTCCACTACATCACCTATTTTTAAATTTGCTACAATACGTGCATGATTCTGCCCCAAAATTGCTGTGAAAAATTCAGGTTGCTTCCTTCAACTGTGGACAGAAACAAGCAGGTTTGTAAGTGCACAGGTGCAGAGCCCCTGCAACTCTGGTGCCGACTCCCCTCACAGCGAAAAGTCACAGAGCCAGAGCTGCCCGCCAAGGCTCTCTGAAGTACTGTTTTCAGTCCTTTCTCATATTAGGATCACTAAATAACTGACAAAGCGTGACAGCACGGCACACGAATTCACGAATGCTGCAGGTGGATATTATGAATTCTTCCCAGGCACCAGTGAGTAAGAGCTGAGTAGCTAAAAACAGAGTGTGTATTGTCACCACAACTGTGCCCCATTGAAAGCACAGGATTTTCTCTTGTTTTTCCTTCATCTGTCCAGCAATACCCATCTGCTACGATCTCTCTCTCTCTCTCTCTCATATCACACACAGCCAATTGCTTACAGAGGCATCAGATACAGAGAGATGCACGGTGCTTAAGACTGCAATTAAACCATCCTGCATGAATAGTCATTTGTGTGCAGGTCAAGTGCCAGTACTGTTTCAGTGTGATGTGTTGTTTTTAGATACATATGCAATTGTATGTGGTGAATTTTCAAATTCAAAATTTGTGTAAAAAGGTAAAGCTTACAGGTAAATATTTTTTCATTATCAAATGATTTATTTTTCTAGCCATCTACACAAAGAAATATCTTGAGAAAAACAAAATGACTAGAAAAATGTACTCTACTATCCCATTTTTCTTTATAGGGATCTTAAAACAAAAAGCTTTAAGTTGTGTGTCTGTAGAGTCAAGGTAAATGTGATAGGAAAGAGCCCGGCAACAACAATGCATTTCTCCTCCTACACGCAGCAACCACTTTAAATGTCAAGGGCGTTTTATAAAAATGCTTGTTTCAGGCTAGAATTATGTTTAGAATATTGGAAGATAGCAGGTGAAATCCAATAACATGTGATTGAACATGAGTACTCCTCCAAAAAATCCTTTGCTAAGTGGGATGTCATTTCAGTCCTGATTCTGAACACAACAGAAGTCATGCCTGACCCCAGATTCTGGCCACAATTCCCTCAAAGCCAGGCTGAAACCAAGTTCCCATTTGAAGGGATTTTCTCAGATTCTGCTCAATATAAGGATCCAAGGTATAGCATTATACACATGAGTATAGAACTACCAGCACAGGCTCCAGAGACACATGTCCTGGGTTCCAATTTCTGTTTCCTAACATACCTGTTGCTAAACTGAAAACGATTTCTCTGAAACTCAGTTTCCTTCTCTGGGAAATTATGATATTACTGTTACATGCTAGGAAGTACTCTAATTTCCTAAAGTGCTGAAACAACAAGATGAATGGAGGACACACAAAGCGATAACTAATGCTGATTGTAGGTTTGCTCTGTCGCTGGTTTGTCATCATTGTTACAGATATTAATATAACTTAAGGCCATTGCTCTCAATCAAAATGCAATGGGAATACACAAATTATAAGTGCCTTTTATGGTGCCATTGAATGAGAAGGAATTTTAGACAGAACTGCCTAAGAAGGTAGAATCTAAGATCTAGTCCACCACCACTGCATAATGTGTGCCTGTGCAGGGACGGTTCCTGGGCAGCTCTGGGGGCCCAGCCTGGTATGAATCTCATCTGTGCCTCTCATGACTCATCAGTTTCCTCATCTGCACGTGGAGTTTCTGACATGATTTCCTTCCTATCATTCAGTGACAGAGGTGCCCAGGCCTCTGTCTTATGATTTTTTCTGTCAAACACTAACCTGGATGTTGTGAAAGTACTCGTGGTGTGATTGACATTTACGATCAGTAAAGTAAATGATGGTCTTTGATATGAGTGAGCTTTGTCCAATCTGTTGGGATCCTTCAAAACAAAGCCTGAAGCTTCTCCGAAAATAAATTCTTACTCAAGACCTCAACAAGAAGTTGTAGTTGAGTTTTCAGACTGTCAGCTGTGGGGTTTGGACCTGCTAGAAACCTGAACTGCACCCATGGGAGAAGTAGCACTATTTCAAGGATTGGGCAAAGGATCGTCCATTCTTTAAATCCATCTAGCCAGGTAGACATTCCTTCATCCAGCTCTATTTCTCTGTATATCTGCACACTGCTTCCCTGGACAATGTTGACCAATGCACACCTTTGTACTTTCTATGGTTAGAGAATTCGTAAGTCCCCAAAACCTACAGTGTACAATTTATAGCATGAAACCTTTTTTTGACATAAATATGTCAACAATGTTGATGATTCTACTGTAGTTGAACATGCGTACCTCAGTCTTTCTTAGCAGCTATAACCAAATGTCAATGACCGGGAGGTTTATGAAACAACAGACAGTTATTGCTCAGAGTTCCAAAGCCTGGAAGTCTAAGGTCAAGGGGTCAGCAGATGGGATGTCCAGTGAGGACCCACTTCCCACTCCCTAATTCAGAGATGTCATCTTTTTGCTGTGTCCTCCTATGCAGGAAAAGTGGTAGCTCTCTAAATTCTCCCTTGTAAGGGCACTAATCCCATTCATGAGGGGTTCATTCTCATGACCTACTCACCTCCTAAATGACCCATCTAATACCAGCACACTGGGGAGGGGAATTTTGTCATAAATGCCAGGAAGGGAAGACAGTCTGCAGCAGTAAGAACACACAGATTTTTTTTTTTTTTGAGACAGAGCCTCAAGCCATCACCCTGGATAGAGTGCTGTGGCATCATAGCTCACAGCAACCTCCAATTCCTGGGCTCAAGCAAGTCTCTTGCTTCTGCCTCCCAATTAGCTGGGACTATAGGCCGGCTGTGTCAGCTCCAGCTCAAAGACAGCAGGGCTCCTCAATAGAATCATTCCTCAAAAATCAGTGAATTTATCTGGATTTCGAAATACAAAATGCCTGACTTCCAAAAGCCCCAGCTGTCAAAGCATCAGCACCACTTAAATTATCTTAAAACCCATCACTACCCAGTTTTAGCTAACTTTACAATGCCTGTATGGTTTTCATTGCTTCATATATTTATTCAAACACTTAATAAAAGGAAAGTTGTCTGGAGCAGGCAGTATATCGTGTACACTGCTACACAACAGTATTCTCCAAAATTGAAAAACGATGTGCCTCAGTTGAGCTCAGGGTATAGTGAGAGTCAGCACCTAAAGGTGAAATTATGACATGAAGGTTGCACAACCTGTGGAAGGACCACCATTACTCAGCCCAAAGGTAGATGGGGAATCTGGAGCAAGGCAAACCCATGGAGCTGTCTACAACATAATCGCATGTTGTGTAAAAACCTCGCATTAAAGGGCAGGAGTTGAGAGGCTCTCACAGCTAGAAGAGACTACAGGATTAACAACAGTGATTTGGGGGGGGGGGGATAGCAAATACTAAAAAGGAAATTAAGGAAAGGAGTGGGATGGACGGACCAAAAATGGCTTTGTTCTTGCTAAGAGGCAACCTACTCGGTGCCTAATTTACTCATTTAATCTAGGTTTTTCTGTTAAGGCATAATTTGGAATACTTCCTCCCAGGTTTCCACGCTTCCTCTGTTTCTTCATTTAAATGACTTAGTAAGTTATAGAAGCTCCCCAAATAACTCAGCAGCCAATATAAATGGATGAGAAGTTAATACAGAACCAGGAAAACATTCAGACTGTTACCAACACCCTGCGTAATCACCCTCCTGTTCAAGATGCCCTGGTCAGCTCAGTTAGTGCGAATTACACGAATGTATCTGCAGGTTCCAGACCTCTCATGGCATTGCTGAAATTCAAAGAGATGGTGTTTTGTGCTGAGGCCTTGTGTGCACTCTCACCAGCTTCGGTGGAAAGGTCCACCATTGGTCAGAAAGTCAAGAGGACGGAGCCATAAAGACAAATTTGTGCCTAATTATGACCTGCAGCCGTGCCTGATAAAGCAATGCCAAGCACCCAGCACATTCAAGTTAGCGTCTGTTATACGCAGATGTTCATGTGCTCAATCATGGAAGCAAAGAAGCCTTTATCTGGTGCTGGGCTCAGATTGAATGTCTGTGTCAAATGAACTTGCCATTATGTACCATTTTATGGGCTTTAAACAGCCTGCAGAGTGGGGATTCATTTTAGGGGGACACGTGCGCACGGAGAAGTGAGCACATGGGCCACTTGCTGTCACTGCTCTTGCATCTGTGAAGCAGCCCCATGATGACAAAGAGCCAGAGTGGCTGCTTATTCTGTATACTGGATCACACAGGGGAAGAGCCTCGGGGACCCAGCCCACGCAGGGGAAGCTGTGTTGTGGTGGGCCACTGTCCCTGTGAGGGACAGGCTCTGCAGAGCAAATGACTACAGGTTGGGACAAACCAGGTTCTGAATTTTTAACAGTGTATTCTACATCAAAAACAGAGGTCGGAGTGAAGTGACCTTATTTCCATAAAAATTAGTGATGAAGTTTAAATTGAGCAAAACCTGACCACAGATTGGTAGATTTTCTTCAAAGAACGGCTGACTGGTGTGTTTACAAAATCTGTAATTCTAAACTAAACTTTGTCCACAGATTCCATTACATGCCTGCTTGACTGTCCCGGGGGAAATCAAGGGCCAGGGCCGTGGGTAGAAGGAAATGTACCATTGGGATATTCCTTTATTTTCATTGTAACTCACCTGCACCTCTCATTTGAGCAGTTTCCTCTTGAACGGGGTAACTTAAAATCTTTGCCCATGAGGCAGAAAACTCCAGGTCCTGATAAAACTTAATCATAGCAACTAAATTCTTATTTTCTTTTTGACATTTCCCTACCATCAAGATTAAAGTCTATCTCGGTTACCACAGAAACTGACAGTTGCTGCATGCTTCTAGCTAACGTATTTGTCCCTTTTCTCCTAATAGAAAAGCATTCTGAAAGTAAACTATTTTAGCCTCTGTTTCAAATCTGCACCATTTTGCTGACAGAAACTGTAATGGGGTCTGTGTTTTTCTTTCTCATACATGATCATTGTCAGGATAAACAAACTCAGGTCATAACATTTTTATACATAAACTTAACTACAGGGTACATGTTAGAAATATCAATTCCTGAAACTCAAAATATTTATGAAAAGCAAATAAAACATTCTAAACATGTGTTATTCTGAACTACTCAGTTGACTTATAGCAAATTATTCTTGCAGACTTGTTTTTCTTTAAGCATGCCTACTTGTGTAGAGGTGTCCTCCAGTATCTGATAGCAATGTCTCATGGCTGAAAAGCACCTCCCACTGGACTGGGATTCTCATAGACCTCCACACGGTTATGATGCATCTTTAATTAATAAAATAGTCACAAAAGTTTCCTTCTTAAAGGTCTTAAAAAGCAAAATAAGAAAATGCCATGAAGGCTATGTTAATCAGTTTGATGAAAATATTTCAAATTGTACCCCATGATTGCATTAATGTACATAGCTATGATTTAATTTTTTAAAAAAGGGAAAAAAAAGAAAAAGCTAAATAAACATCCTCTAGCCTTAGTACTGTCACTTAAAACAAATAGTTTACTATTTACAAACATTCCATTTCTTAACTTTGCTACATCTCAGCTTTCTTCATGCTTAAGATGTTGTCTTTACCAATTGAGAAAACTAACGGAGTGCATTAGTTTTTAATAAAAGTCTACTGCATTGTTTTATTCAGTATCTGCATTTTTATGTGTAATTATGATATATAATTTTAGAATTGCTATGATTTTATCCCAATGTATTTATATTGATACCAATGCGAGAGGATATATCTATAACAGGTCTTGCATAATATAATAAACATAAGAGTTGAACAAAATAGTTTAATAAATTTAGTTACATTCACCTTTAATTTGATATACTCCAGAATTCTCTTAAAAAATACAAAAGAAACTTGTTTTCAAATTCTACCTAAGTACGTATCCCTGTGGACAAATAAATTTTCATCACAGCCATTCAAGGAAGTGGCCTTGACACTTGCTCATTATCAGGTTCATGGCAAATCTACCTCTAGGCATTCCATTTCTTCTCTTCAAAGTTATCTGGCTTTTTCTAGTTTATTCTGCCTCTAATGTGAATAATCCACAATGGGAACAACAGCAATTAAATGTTTTAATTTGTTCGATCCCTTGGTTATAAAATGTGCTCATGGATAAGCCAGAAAGGGAAGTGACAATTTTGTACTTCTAGGTCTACAAATAATTTTAATTGGGATGTCTTTCCCCCTAATCCATAAACAGAGATTACACTTTCTAAAACCAAAATATGTCAATTTATATTATTTTATGTTATCTTGACTCTTGCATGGTATTCAACATTCAAGTTTAAAAAAAAAATTCAAGAGACATTATGGAAACCTTAGGAGGATCACTGGAAAGGTTTCTTGAGTTGGAAACTAAGCTGTGATGAATAATGTTTAAGTAACATAAGCATACATCTGATCATAGGCCTAGATACAAGGTGAGTGCTGAGACTGTGTGATAAAGAAAGCACAGGCTCAACAAATGTACAGTGTCAAAACTATCAGAAACTACTCCTGGGTGGTGGCTGCTCATCTCTGAGGCAGAACGGCGCTCTAAACCGAATGTTATCAGCTGTGGGAATGAATCCCTGAGCCAGGTTGTATCCCCTTGCAAGGAGGTCCACAAGTCTACCGCAGGCAATAATCTATAGGAAATAATTTAGCTGTGGTCTTGCCTAGAGACAAAAGTAGAGCTGACAACCACTTCAAACCCTTTCCATTCTTACTATTTTGTGATTTTAATTCACAAGCTATACAGGCAGATTCATCAGCTGGTCAAATAATGAATCTATTTTTTATCTTGTCATGGCCTGTGCTAATCTCATTGCAGGCTCTTTCATGTAAATGAGAGCCTGGTGTTGGAATCAGCTGTACCAAGCTGCTGCAAAATGACATACTGGAGCTGAGTGACAAAGAGTTTAAATTTATAAGACTTCAATTTGAGTCCTACATTTTTTAAAGACTACCGAATATTTCATAAATAACTAGGTGTTGTTTATTGTGCTGAGAACAGGTGGAGACTGTGCCCACTGATTACCTGCCCACATAAGAAAACATCCTTCAGATTCTTCAATACCTTATGCTTGGATGGCAAAAGTGTTCCCAGGTTTGAGTAAGTGAGATGAGAAAGTGAGAGACGAGGGTATAAAGAGGTCGAGAAAATGAACTGGGAGAGAAATGACATGGAAAATTCAAGAAAAGCTTGAATTTTCAGGTGAGGTTATCTCAGTCTTAAAAACAAACATCTCCTGACCACTTAAGATGGACAAAATAAAAGGAGAAATGTGACCACTCTTCTGATTTTGCATGACCCCAGAAGAGAAGAAGGTGCCTGTTACACATAGGAAACAAAGTTCGTCTGAGTTCTTAGCAAAGGTAGGGATTCTCCAATGGGTATTCCTTCAAGAAATGCTAAGAAGTTGCTGTAGTAACATCTTTTTTTTTTTTGATTCTTACCAACTTCTTTATAGTTCTTGGTGATTGTCAGAAAATTACTAGCTTGTCGCAATATGCTAATATTTTGATTACAATGTACCCATTAGTATATGGCTGTGTACTTTTCAGACTAATACAATTCATTCTTATCATCCACTTGGCTATCGGCAGAATGAGAGTAGCCTAGCAAGAGTAATTTAAAGACCTCAGAATGGCTGATTTTTCTCCTGAATTGATTCATCCAGTTAGGTAGCTTACGATGAGCAGTGTTCAACCATGGCATGGAGGATTCAACCAAAAATGTTCACACTCCCTAAGGAAACCCAGAACTCTTTTCCTCAAGGAATTATAGCTTAATTCATGAGTAGTCAAAGTCAAATTTATGTCAAGAGGATTCTTTACATATATATATATATATTTTTTTTTTTTTTAATAGAGCACAGCAGTCCTTAAACCCCTTTTCAGTCAATTGAAGGGTTTGGATGGGGAAGACAGAAAACATAACTAGTCTCAAGGAAAAGTGACTTAACTTTCATGCATCATTGGGAAGAAAAGAGGAGAGAGTATAACAAACTTTTCTTGGCAAGAGTGTCATTGGTTTTCTGGATCAGAAAGGAAGTATTAAGGAAATGGAGCATATGAAATGTGAACCCTGAAGAGAGAGGATTAAAAAATCTCCAAAATAAATTCTCATTTCTTTAATACATATGTTACTGGTGTTAGTTTGAAACCTAGGGTATTTGACTTGATATATTAACAGTTGTTTGTGGATAAAAACTAATTATTTGACTCCTAGAATCTCAGTGTTTTGGGTTGTTAATTATGGTGTACTCAGTATTAACTATCAGTAAACACTACCTACAATTCACAGGGAAACTCAAGCACAGAGATTTCTAGGTCTGGGAGGATCCAGACAGCATACTGAGGTTTTTTATTTCAAGCTGATGGGTTTTTAAATTGTCACAATCATTCTATTTTTTTTTTACAAAATTACGTATTCAAATTTAAAACATATACTCTAAAGCAACGCAAAAGGTAAAACTTGGAAAAGCAATGTGGGAACACAGACATCTCGTTTCCAATACATGGTTGCCTAGGTAACAAGGCCTATCTAAGCATTTTGAATTGGTAGGCGTTGATCATCTATATTTGGGGATTCAAATCTGCAATGAAGGCAAGTTTCCATGGTGCTAGCAATTACATAACTGTTTTCCAGTATTTCTGAAGGAAGTTGTATGTCATCTGGGCATATTTAAGGCTTAAATATATTAACCAATCAATCATATCACTAGGTAAAAGTCTTTCACATTCAGTTTGGAGATGTGCATTTGCTATTATAGAAAATATTCAAATGCTGAAGTCCTTGAATTTGGAAGATAGAGAGAAAGACCGAATAAAATGAAAGAGGAAGTGTTTTCCCACAGTTATTATTTTTTTTTTTTGGAGGACTTTTGTTGTTTCATGCCTTACATTTAAATCTTTTATCCATCTTGAAACAATTTTTGTAAGTGGTGAGAGGGTTCATTTTCAGTCTTTAACATGTGGTGGTCCAATTCTCTCAGCACCGTTTATTGAATAGGGATACTTTTCCCCTGTGTATGTTCTTGTTTGGTTTATCAAGGATTAGGTGGCTGTAAGAGGATGGTTTCATCTCATAATTTTCTATTCAGTTCCAAATGTCAATGTCTCTATTTTTTGGTGCCAATTTTATGCTGTTTTTGATCACTATGGCCAGGTAGTACAGCTGAAAGTTTGGTAAGGTGATACCTCTGGCTTTGTTTTTAGGACTAAGAATTGTCTTGGCTATATGGGGTCTGTTCTGGTTCCATACAAAATGAAGAATTATTTTTTGCACATCTTGAAAGTATGATGATGGTATTTTAATGGGAATTGCATTGGATCTGTAGATTGCTTTGGGTATTATAGACATTTTCATAATGTTGATTCTTCCCAGCCATGAGCATGGTATGTTCTTACATCTGTTAATATCCTCTGCTATCTCTTTCCTGAAGTTCTCTTGTCAGGTATATTCATAGGTATTTAATTTTTTGAGACTACTATGAAGGGAATTGTGTCCTTGATTAGCTTCTCATCTTGGCTGTTATAGACATATACAAGGGCTACTGATTTGTGAACATTGATTTTATACCCTGAGACACTGCTATATATTGTGAACACTTCCAGGAGTTTTGTGGTTGAGTCCATGGGGTTCTCTAAGTATAAGTTCATATCATTACCAAAGAGGGAGAGTTTGGCCTCCTCTTTACAAATTTGGATATCCTTTATTTCCTTCTCTTTCCTGTCTGGGGAAAGATTTAATGAAGAAGAATTCTGTGGCAATTGTAATGACAACAAAAATAAACAAATGGAACTTAATTAAACTGAAAATCTTTTGTACAGCTAAGGAGACAACAACCAAAGCAAACAGACAAATTTCAGAATGAGAAAAAAAATTTGCATGTTATGAATCAGATAAGAGCTTTATGACTAGGATCTATAGAAAACTCGAATTAATCAACAAAAAAGACCAGACAATCCCATATATCACTGGGCACGGGACATGACTAGAACCTTCTCTAAAGAGGAAAGACAATGGCCTAACAAACATGAAAAAATACTCATTGTCCCTAATCATCAGAGAAATGTGAATCAAAACTACCCTAACTCCAGTGAGAATATCTCAAAACTGCAGATGCTGGCGTGGATGTGGAGAGAAGGGAACACTTTTACACTGCTGGTGGGACTGCAAACTGATACAACCTTTTTGGAAGGAAGTCCAAAATATTTTTAAATATAAAGAGAAATAAGTGGATGAAAGAGTACATTACAATGAAAATTTGAAAATATTTAAAACTGAAAAAATCAATATAAGCACTATGAATCATTGCTCGAAGAATTCAGCTGAAGAAATATGTAATCAATAAATGTACAGCTTGATATATAGGCATTAGGGAAGAATAAGTATTTAAAATATTGGGAAGTTATAATTGAGAAAAGTAAATACAAGGAAGTAAGAAAGGCAAAATAATAATATAAAAAAACTAGTTAAATAAAAAGTAAAGAAACAATAAAACAATACAGGGAATCAACAAATCAAAGTCTGTTCTTTGGAAACACTAATAAAATATGGAAAATACATAGTAATTATGATTACAAAAAAAAAGAAAGAAAAAGAAAAGCCATGTTAACAACACAAGGAATAAAAATATATAACTAGAGGTGAGAGAGGATACCTGAGAAGGGTGAGGTCTGGGAGAACAGGTCTTCTCAAGGAGACCACAAGGATATACTTGCAGGGTCCTCTCCATGGTGACATAGCCCTTAGGAATTTGTAAACTTAACTTCCTGGAACTTGGAAATTTCCAAGTTCT
>CAUYON010119911.1:0-34956 GCA_963573935.1 Arctocebus calabarensis
GGGCCCAGGCTGGATTCGAACCCGCCAGCTCAGGTGTACATGGCTGGCACCTTAGCCTGTTGAGCCACAGGTGCCAAGCCTATAAATCATTTTAAATATAATTTGTATATTATTCTTGCTTTAGAAAAATACCAAGTTGGCTTTTTGGATTAAACTTATTGCCTAGATATGGTACAAAATGTACTCTTAATTCTCAACTAAATTGGGAAGTATATAGCAGGTGTGACAAGATGGGAAGTGGGCATACAATTATGGATTGGGAATGATCCCAGAGCAGCTTCTCTCTCATCACAGACTGGAGAAAGCCGCCGGGCCTCTCAGGGTCTTGATGCTTGCTCCTGTGACAGGAGGCTCCAGGCACCATATGATTTCACTTAACACTTACAAGTATTGAAGCTTACCGAGTTCAAATACTCTGTTCAAAGTTATGTTGTAATTTTGCTCCCATTGGCTTAAAGAAAATTCGCTCTGGGTGTTGATTCTAGGTACCAACACTATGTACACGGGTTGAGAAATCTAGCCCTATCCTAGACACCCAAGTATAAGAGCAAATCTATCAGAGTCTAGCCAATTCTGGTCTTTTCTACAGCCCTTGAGTGGGGATTTAAAACAAATTCTCTAGCAGAAATTGCATGGGGAAGGATTTCTCATGAAACTACTCGGAGCCACCGCCTATGTGAGATGACTATAAATGCTGTTTGGCATCATTTAAATTGAATTGGGAATGTGCTGAATTGGAGACTGACTAAAATGTTAAACCACTTTGCTTGAATTGTATTCAAGGACAGAGTTGAAATAAAAATTGTAAAGCCAGCTGCAAAAGAGGAAGACATTGGGTTGCCTGCATCTGCTAGAGCCATCCTGCCCTGGTCATAACTCAGCTTGGCAGCTCTCCTGTCCCAGTGGGCAGCTGCATTGAGAACAGGTGAAGGTCTGAAGGGGCAGCCTCAGGAGACCAGGAACATGCAGGGGCAGCAAGTTGTTGCTGTCAGCTGGGAATCACCCCCAAAACTAGAATGGATATTTCCCTAGCCATTTCATGTTTTAGTAATTAATTATATTTGTGAGCAATATTGAGACATGTGCTTTGTCACTCTGAACTCCTTATAAGCTAAGATAGCCAACCCAATTTTAATGGGCTCAGTCTGCAATGTCTGAAAACTCGACTCAAGAAAAAAAGATGTGCGACTTTTGATATTTCCAGGCAACTTGTAGTTTTGTCTTGATTAATTCATTTATTCAACAAATACTTTCTGAACACTCATTATTGTGTATAGAACTATTCTAGATGCTTGGAATACATCAGTGACCAAAACAAAGATCCCTGCTTTCACAGAAATTAAATTCCAGCAATTTACATAATTAAGTGGAAAGAGCACTAGCTTTGGAGCCAGCCAGCTCTGAGTTCTAAAATCAATCTCCCCACTTCTTAGCTATGTGACTTAATTTGCCTGAGCTTCTTTTTTTTTCTCATGTGTAAAATGTGGACCATTTCCAGGTCACAGAAATTGTATGAGGCTTAGAACAAATAATAGAGGAAGAAGTGCCTTGCACCTGGAAGGTCCTAAGGTAATGCTCCCACCTTCTGTTTTTTCCTAGAAGTGGCTTCCTTCCCACATCACCCTACTCTCTGCTGTGACCCAGTTAGCTCCACACCCTGGGCTTTGTCCTGCGCCTGCTGTGCTTTCACAATTATCCCTCTTGTCCTCAGAGTCATATTGCCAGCTCCAACTGACTAGAATCGAGCAAAAAGCAAGAATGAGTGCTGTTCACCGAATGTTTGTGCCCCTTCCAGCCCTATCCCACTCATGTGTTGAAATTCTAACCCCCAATATGATGATAGTCAAAGGTAGGCCTTTGGGATATAATTAGTTTTAGATGAAGTCATGAGGGTGGGACCCAGTGATGGTATTAGTGACCTTATAAGAAGAGGAAGATATCAGAACCCCCTCTGCTATGTGAGCATATGGCAAAAAGGTGGCCATTTGCAAACCGGAAGAGGACTTTACTAGACACTGAATCTGTCTGAACCTTGATCCTAGACTTCCCACCCTCCAGAACTGTAAGAGATAAATTTTCATTGTTTAGGCTGCTCAATATATGGGATTTTGTTATAGCAATCTGCGCTGAATGAGACAGTGGGCTTGATATCCACTCATAAGAAGAGATGGCTGCTGGTGCTACACCATTGATTTCATTGGCTTGAGCACAGTGGTCCTCCCCCAATAGTCACTTGATATCTTAACAAGGGTCTTTGCAGCCATGGGTCTCAACTCTAAGGCATCATTCAGCAGGGAGGAACTTTGAGTCCTAGACAACCATAGAGGGTGTGTTTTGGTCATGTCATATTATGTTTTCCAATAGCACCAAAAATTCTAATTCACCTCTGAAATACTGTTTCTTAATACAAAACATCTACTCATTTGTACTTTTTACATTCTGAGGCTTTCTTTTGATTTATTTTCTTCTTTGGATTTTTGTTTTGTCTACACTAAATTAAACGTAAACTAACAATAACTAAGGAATTTTCTACTGACCTTTTGTGTGGTTTAATGAATGGAATATTGTAAAGAATAAAAAACTTTCCAGGAATTTTAGGTACCGTTATGTGATTTTCAGTTGAGAGGCAGAGAGAGGAGGAAAATATTTTTCCTGTATTATATTTTTAATGTCTTACTACCACAAGTACAATGTATAATACAGATTCATTACAGAAAATAGAAAACAACAAGATAAAGAAAATGTTTTAATTCCAAGACCCTATGATATATTATAAATACTATAAACTATTATATTTATTTTAATAAATATAATAGTTATTAAAGGTTGGTAATCTACTTTTTTATTTATTAAGTTATTTCATTTCCCCCATCATTATTATATAACACTGTTATTTATTATTTTTTAATTTATTTCAGATTAATATGAGGGTACAAATAATTAGATTAAAGCTATATAGTTGAGCTCTTCAACCAGGAGTGTCCAGTATACACTTAAATTGTTCTCATTAGGTGAGAATTTTCAAATCCCCCACCCTCCTAGCCTCTCCTGTTTCCTTTCTAACCCCTCTGCCTGAGTTGAATTTAATTGTATTTTTCCCTCATATGGGGGGCCTCTTGGGGATGGGACACAATTATAAGAGGGACTTTACATAACAAATGCAATCATTGTTACCTGGTTCTTTGTACCCTCAATGAATCCCCAACAATAAAAAAAAATCAAGGAACTGATGATTTTATGCCTTGACTTAACATATGTTTTATGCTCAAAATCTCATGCATTCTTCATTTCAGCACCTCTTGTGTCTGGAACAACACAGACTTGGATATTCTTTTTCAATGCCATTGTATTCGTGTCCAAACAAATTAGTGTCTAAAATGGCTCAACTGGAAATATGTTCCCACACAGGCCAGCACTGGACAAGATGGCTTTGAAATGCTTTCTAGCCCTACTTCTTTCTTCTCCTTTGTCATTTTAAAAAGAGAAAAAGGTCTTGAAAAGAACAAAATCTGTTAGGACTAAGATAAAAATTACTCTAAATCATTAACAAAGAAAGAAATCTATCTTCCCTAACACAAAGAGACCCTAAAATGTTATACTCAAATCTGCAACACAGAAAATCTGAACCATTGAAAATCATGCATTAACTATGGTTATAAGATAATCATCTCATCTCAACAGCTAAAAATACACAGGGACAGTCAGAAATATTGCCATGTTTTATATCCAGTAAAATAGCTTCATTTTTACTCCACAAAGAAAAAGGCTCCTTTGAACATTGAAAAATATTAAATTTGCTGTTAACTCTCATTATGCCACATTCTGTCTTAAGGTCAATATTTCCCCTGCCTCTGTCAAATCCATTGCTGGGCACGGTGCCTCTGACTGCAGCAGCTCCCAGGGTTCCTTCACATTCCTGTCCCTCATTCTTGGATAATCCAGTCTGTACCCTGTAGGCTTTATGTCTTTCATTCTCTCTTCCAGTCTCTTACTGATCCTCAATGCCCCTTCCTGCCCATCCATACTATGCAAAGGTTCCAAGGTGCATGACTGAGTTCTTGACAGTCCCCTGAGAATGTCATGTTGAGAGAATGGAGACCAACACGTAATTCTGATGCTTTCAAGTAAGGCTTTGGGCAAAAGGCACTGACATAGAAATGAAGAGGTGTGAATTCTATCACCTCTGCATCAACATTAGAACAGTGAGGCAGGGAAGTGACCCACCAAAGGATAATTTCATTTGGCAAAATGACACAAGCCTTCAAAGCAGTCACTACAACATGTTCTTACCTTAGGACCCTGATGTTATAGGGAACTAGAAAACATTTATCTTCCAAAAACTTCTAGATCACTTTTACTTAAATTAGAGCCAATTACCTCAAAATACTACTGTGGTAATGTTTTTTCATAAGGTTGCTTAAATCCAGAATGGTAGGTAACACACATCAGTGAGATTAAACACTTTCTAGGGTTCTTACTAGAATGCATAATCCCAGGCCCTACTTACTATCATCCTCATTCCAGAGGTCTGGGCTCATGCCCAGGTAATTCTGGTGCATATTCTCTGCAGATAGCGATTCATGCCTGGACTTGGTATATGACGTCAGATATGTTATAGAGAAAGCTAGACTCAGGTTTGGTGAATGTGAGGGTTTGGAAATCACGTAAGATTTTTACATAATGGTCTTTTTAAGTTGTGTGATTGCATGAGTGATAGCAAACCTATGGACTTAAGGCTACATGCAGCCTTCTAGGTCCTTAAGTGCAGCCTTTTTTTTTTTTTTTTTTTTTTTAAGTGCAGCCTTTTGACTTGCTCCAAAATTTACAGAACAAATCCTTTTATTAAAAGGGATGCAGCAGAGAAAAATGCAGTCTTTCTTGCCTTCTTTGGTGCTTAAAAAAGAACAATCTTGAAATCAGAAGGGGCCACAGGTTCAACTGAAGAAAAGAAATTGCTTCATTTCTAGGGCCTCTCATACTTTCTGAATCTTTGAAAGGGGCTTCTCTCATTTATAGCATAAAATCCAAACTCCACAATGTAGTATATCAAAGCATTAATAATCATGCCCTGTCTCCCTGCCCAGGTGCCTTTCTGGCCTCTGCTCTGCAGAACCCACTGTTCTGTGTTCAAGTCCCATCCACTAGAGATTGGTAAGAAGTAGAGGACTTGTAACATTTTAATAGCCCAAACTGAACAATTGCATACATTTTTACCTGTAAGGTGCTCTTGGATGAAATCTAGTTTAAGGACAGTTAAAGACAGATAAATTCTATGCAGATAAATTTTAGTCACTAATTTATTTATGTATTTGTTGATTTAAATATTGATTGGGGCCCTCTCAGCCTCAAGGGTTGTACTGGATCTTGGGTTGTGGAGCTGACGATCCCCAGCCTCATAGAAAGACATACAAGCAAGTAGTTTTAGGGTCTTGTGGGGTTCTCAGCTCTGATAAGAGTATGGCACTAGACACCTTGGGTACAAGCCAGGGAACAAGGAACTCTGCTACAGGACATAAGGATAGCCTCCTGCTAGTAGAAGGGCACCAGGCCAGAAAGCAGGCTGGAGGGTGGGCAGGAGGAAATGACTACTAAATGCCTTGGAGAGAACATCTTAGTTGAAGACCCCCAAACTAGCCAATCTGGAGAGAGCAGAAGAGGATGCAGAGGTGAGGGTAGAGACTAGTGTCTCTAAAATGGGAGGCCAGTCCAGGTCTGCAGGGCCTCGCTGCCAGGATAACAATGACCTCAGGAGATACATATGTAGTAGATTCTACTTCTATGGTGCTTATCTTCACACACGCACCAAAGCACATGTAGATAAAACATTAGACTACAGTTATGCTATAGTGCATTTCAAATAGCCCCATACGAAATTAACTGATTCAATCGTTATTTTGTGCCCCCACTAATATGTTCCTGCCATGTGCCTTGGAGGAAGCTGATCCCAGCAGCACCCAAAGCTCCGTGGTTTCTCCAGCCTTTCCCTTCAGCACAGTTAAAACTGATGAACATGCTTCTAATTGCCAGAGACATCTTTGTTCCCTCTACAAAGACAAGCTTCTTTCAGCCCTTTGTGCTGTCCTCTCACTCTATTAGACACTTTCTGTTGGGTGTGGATTTTGCTATGATGGGTTTCCTTAACAGGCTTTGCTGTTGCTTTTTATCTGAAAGAAAGGGCTGTAAGAATTCAATGGATTATTTATTAAAACAGCCGGTCTTGCTTTGAGGGACCTTTTTTCCCTTTTGGGTGTTTAATAATGATTCTCCTCTTGGATGTTCTCTGCATAAAATACATTAAACTATTGAAGAAGTGATTTAACTATTTTAAAACTAATACATATTGTAATTTTGATTTGAGATAAAGTAGATTTTTATTAATAGAGGGCAAACCTCATTTTCTACAAGTTTTCCTATGAGGAGGACAAAACCAAGTGGCAGACATGGGAAGTGCGACTCAGGTGGTCGCACGGTGGAATTAATACAGGGCTCAGAGTCCTCTTCATGAAACCCAGAAGGCTTCTGACCCCAGAAAGAAATGAGGAAGGCCCAGAGAAAGGTGTATATAGAAGAATATCCTCCACATACGACTTTTGGTCAGGTTCATATGTAAATGAACAGTTAGTTACCAGGTATTTATCCATAATATTAGCTGACTCATACCCATATCAGCTAACATGTGTTCAGCATAGGAACTGCAGGATTTCACGGGTGACATTGCCTGGGCTGAGTCACCTGACAACTATAATAGCAACAGTGGCACAGTGAAAACTGTGTATGTAACACAAAACACCACAAAGCACTGATGTAGAATTTCAGCACTAAAATAATTATGTGTGGTAATTGTCAGGGCTAGAAATGTTATTTATATTTATGGTTTTATAATATATATGATTTTTTTTACCATCGGTTATAAAATCAGCTCTCTTTTGGGATGTTGCTGGGAATTGTTTCTATCATTTCACAAAGGATGGGGAAAAACAGGTAGAAGTTTAGGAATAAGCCACTTCGAAGTTTATGGAGTTTGTTGAGAATTATAGCTTTTGTAAAAGAAAAGAAAATAGAATTAAGTTATTGTACTTTTTCAATACTGAACACATAAGTTGGTTGTTTTCAGAAGTAAGGTGTTATTCTTAAGCTAAATACTTCCAGAATCTGGATTAAAATGGAGAAAGCTTTTACTTATCTTGTAGGCAACATCTGGAAGCAATAATTTGAAGAAAGAGCATTCAGGGTTATAAAAATCTTTCTTGATGTCATTTTCTTTTTCCCCTTTTCCCTTCAGCTTTAAATGATATACTGAGGTATATCATTTACAAATAAAAATTGTATATATTCAAGAGGTATAACATGATGATTTAATATATGTACACATTATGTAATGATCACTGTAATCAAAATGATGAATATATTCTTCACATAGTTGCCCCTGTGTTTGTGTATGAATGTGATGAGGTAATTTGAGATCAAAATCAAATAAAATATGTAATAGATTAATAGTAACTATGGTCACTATGCCTTAGATTAGCTCTCCAGAACATATACATCTTGTAACTGAAAATTTATACCCATTGACTAACAACTTTTCCTTTCCCTCACACTTCAGCCCCTGGCACCCACCATTCTACTCTCTACTTATGCAAGTTTAATGATTTTTAAGTGCTTATATAAGTGAGATCAGTGCATATGTAAGTGGGATTATGCCATATTCCCTATGTAAGCGACATCATACAATCTCAGGCTTCTTTCACTTAGCATAATATCCTTTAATTTGTAAATGACAACATTTTCTTTCTACAGCTAAACATTCTAAACATTCTATTGTGTATGCTACATATATACCACATTTTATTTATCCATTTGTTTGCTATGGACACTTATACATCTTTAATCACAAGTCTTTTTGTTGTTCATGTATCTTGACTCTTGTGAATAGTGTTCTGATAAACATGGAGGTTGCAGATATGCGTATCTCTTTGAGACACAGATTTCATTTCCTTTGAATATATTCCTGGAAGTGGATCATCAGATTGCATGGTAGTTCTATTTTTAATTTTTTGAGGAACCTCCACGTTGTTTTCCATAATGGCTATGCCACTTTACATCCCTACCAGCAGTGTACATAGTACCAGGGCTTCTTTTTCTCCACATCCTTGCCAACGCTTCCTATCTTTTGACTTTTTGATAATAGTCATTCTAATAGGAGTCAGGTGGCATCTCGTTGTGGTTTTGATTTGCATTTCCCTGATGATTAGTGATGATGAGGTCCTTTTCCAAGACCTGTTGGCAATTTTTCTGTCTTCTTTTGAGACATAGCTATTCAGGTCCTTTGCCCATTTTTTTTTTTTTGCTATTAAGCTGTAGTTCCTAAGATATTTTGGATATTATCCCTATATGGTTTGCAAACATACAGGGTATACATAAAGTTTGTGTGCAATTTACAATGTAACACTATTTTAAATTGTACATGAACTTTATGGACACCCTGTATAGTATGCAAATACTACAGTATTTTCTCCTGATATCCTTCTCATCATCATGTATCTATTTTAGGTGGTAAGAATAAGAGCAAGACCTTGTCAGTTATAATCCTGTGCTATCTGCCCACTTCTGCTTTACTCCAGCTAATGATCCAGAGTTTATCATTCCATAAATAGAAGCTGGGTTAGACATGTTATGGCTATATGCGTCAATTCTTCATCTTCATCGAGACTCTCTTGTTGTCTCTTGAAAATATCAGGGACTGCCTTGCCTCAGGGTATTTGCACTTACCATTATTACCTCTCCTTGGAATGCTCTTAGCTTAGTTCTCTACATGACTCCCTTTCTCATCAACTTCAGGCACTTTATTGAAAGTCTCAACACCAGAACTTGCTATTTCATCTACTGTGCTTTCTTCCAGCACTTATATGCCTGTGACATATTTTATATTTTATTTATTAGTTTATTACCAGTTTTCCTCTATTAAATGTAAGTTCCTCTATTAAATGAGTGTAGGAATTTTTGTTTGTTTTATTTAGCACTGTCTCTGGAGCATCTGAAACTGTGAGGGGTACATGGTAAGTGTTCAGTCAAAGTTCATTAAATCTAGAAATAAATATGAACAGTAAACCCCAAAGGCACATACACTCTTATATATACTCATTACAAGTGTTTTCTGTGAGAGCAGGGACTGAGCTTTGTGCCTGACTGTGTCTCAGAGAGGGCCTACTATATTATAGATGTTTGATGTGTATTTATGGATTGGGTGGATAGCTCAGTGCTCATTAATAAAACTATTGGGAAGATTGCTAGGTTTTTAAAGAGAAGAAGACAGGAAAGGAAGAGAGAAAGAATAAGAGAAAAAGGGAGGCGCCTGTGGCTCAAGGGGGTAGGGTGCCAGCCCCATATGCTGGAGTTGGCAGGTTCAAACCCAGCTCTGGCCAAAAACTGAAAAAAAAAAAAAAAAAAAAGAATAAGAGAAAAAACATGTGTTAACTGCTCTCCCATTTCACATTGACTTTACAGAGATGATATATAGTTTATTATGTAAAAGCTACAATTTCAAATACAACTTGCAATTCTCCCCCAAAAGAAAAGAAAGTTGTGAATAAATCTAGCTGATTATGGAAACTCATACTGACTCTCATCATCTTCCTCTTTAGTTCAGTGTCAGTCATGCTGTAGTGGGGGAACATGTTTGATGGTGTATCTCCTAAGTCTTAGCTGTACCAATCATAGTCTCCTGTGTATAGACACGCTGGATTCATATATAATCTACCAACCATTCATTCAGCAAAGAAAATAAGATTACATCTGACAAATTCTTTCTTGTGGATCAAGGGACAAGTAGACACTTGAGCTCTACCGTGAACCAGTCATCACCTGGGAGGGACAGGGGGATGGCAACATGTAAGATGACTTCTAATGATGAACATGACACTGTCATTGGAAGTGTCTATAAAAAGGAAAAAACTTCAAAGTTATTCTGTTTTCTGGTTGGGAACCAGAGCTAAACAGAGAGGAAAATTGCCTTTGATTGAAGTGTGTGACCTGTAGCCACTGGCATGCTCCAAAACTAGAAATAGACATTATGAGACACACAGGATCACTGTTTGACCCAGTGTCCACTTTAAATATTTTAAAGCACATTTTGAACATGTAAAAATATTAAAAAACACTTTAAGATCTTAGACTTTACAACTTGGGCTCTTATATGTTGAACTAATCAAGAGTGTTTGGGTATAAGACAATGTAAGGTAGAAAACACACTTGCCTAATAAGGGTAATTAAATAAAGATCAGAAGGAATTTGTGGTGGCAAAATATCAAGCTTAGCCAGCAAATAATTATTTGGAAGAATAAATCTTGGGGTTAGTTCAGGAAAAATGGGCAGTTCAACCCACTCCAGGCTGCTTGTAGCACATTTGTGATTTGTTGTATGATTGTGAAAGTGATTTCCAGCACAGCTCCCAGTCTACTTCTAACGGAGGAGACTACTTCTTGCCCCTCAATGGCAAGCGTGAGCCTGTGATTGTCTTTGTCCAATGAAATATAAGTGAAAATAACATATGACACCTCCTCGGAAAAGCTTTATATGCCATCATGAATTTTTTCCATCTCTCTTTTCCCTGTATCATGAAACAAGGATACTCCAGATAAGATTATTACTCAGCCCAGGTCCCTCCCCACAGGACAAGACCATATGGTAGAATAAGAGCCAATTCATATAGATATAAATGTGAGTCAGTGCTTCAAATTTTGTTTTTGCAGGGAACTAGTATAGGGAGTCTTTCATTGCTGCTGCATAGATGAGCTTCAGCTGATTAATATCACCTTTGTATCTATGGAGGGTATTGAGAAAATGGTCTTGTCTTCTCAGAGAGGTGGAAACATAACTTATGGCCAGCAGGAAGTTCTAAGAATTCAAAGTTTCCGTAAGTGAAAAAGGAAAGTTTATATACTGTTGGTAGGAGTGTAAAATAGTAAAATCCCTATGGAAAACAATACATTTCTCAAAGAACTAAAAATAAAACTTACCATTTGATCCAGCAATTCCACTCCTGGATATCTACCTACAGGAAAAGAAATCGTCACATCAAAAAGATACCTATATACATATGTTTATTGCCACACTATTTTCAATATCAAAGATAAGGAATCAATTTAAATATCCATCAGCATATTGATTGGATAAAGATAATGTGATATGTGAAATACTATTCAGCCATGAAAAAGAATGGGATCATGTGTTCTGCAGCAATGATGGAACTGGAGGCCATTATCTTAAATGAAAAAACTAGTAACAGAAAGTCAAATGTCGCATGTTCTCCATTATGAGTAGTAGCTGAAGAATGTGTACACATGGCCATAGACATTGGAGACTCAGAAGGGTGCAAGGGTGGGAGAGGGTGAGGGATGAGAAATTACTTAATAGGTACGAAGCACATTATTTGTGTTATGGTCACACTGATAGCCCAGATGTCACCACTATGTAATGCCTCTAGGTAGCAAAATTGTACTTGTCCATCTTAAATTTATTTTTAAAAAGCCTACAAAGTTTCTACAAGTGTGGTGACACCTCAGAATTAAGTGGGGGCTTATGAAACATGCAAATTCTCAGGCCTCAGCCCAGGATTAGTGAATCTGAATCTTTGAAGGTAGGGATTTTGAAACTACATATTCATAGGCTCCTTAGGTGATGTTTGTACAACCCCAAATCTGAGAACTGCTCACCAAAATGTTTACCTAAGGCCAGAGTACAAGAGCAGAGAGGCAGTGAACAAGAAATGGGGAGGCTTCTCTTTGGAAGTCTTGAGATGAGATCCTGGCTTTGCCACTCATTAGCTTTGGGATCCCCAGCTAGTCCTTTAGTTCCAGAACTCAAATGCCTTTCATGGTTTTGATGGCAGCCATCCCACCTCCCTACCAAGGCTGTTGTGATATAATAACTCAACAGTGCTTTGTAAATTGAAAAACATTTTGCATATCAAGATATTGTTAGCTTTGTCAAGATGTGGTGGAGAGGCTCACGGATTGAATTGAAATGGAAATTAGCAATGCGGCATTGGAAAGCAGGCTCATTCTCATCAATGCTAAGTGTATCTCGCTCTTTTAATAACCAGTAGGAAAATGAATTAGGGGTTATTCAAGTCTAAGAGATGGCTTAATGTCGCCAGCCCCTCAGGTTTAAGCTCAGAACTGGGAAGACAGACACCTCCCTCCTACTTCAATTGAGAATTCCCAGACACCTGAGAAGCCAGGAAGGGAGAACCTGCCAAATTGTTATTAGATATCTCAATGAAGTGTGAATAAAAGCATCTCAAGTCTCCTCCCCATCCTTGTTAAGATGGGGCATTTACTGAGTTCTCATAAGGTGATAGATGTTGGACTAAGCATTTTAACTGAGGCTTTGCAAATACCTCAAAAGGTAGGTATTTTCAGCCCAATTTGACACTGAAGCTTTGTGAGCTAGAGTTGTTTGTCCACACCGATCCCTTTAATAAGTGAGAGCAACAGGATTTGAACTGAGTTTTTCCTGAATCCACAGTTTGTATTCTTAGTCCCTGTGCTTCATCTTCTCTCTGCAAAGCACGTACCATTGCTGTGGGTGACAATGCAATCATATATTGCTTTGACAATTAGAAAAATAAAAGTGATATTTGAAACCATTGAAACTCATCATTCAAACACCAGGGCATTCTACCTACCTAGAATAATGCACCCCATTATAGATTATAGTACCCCAATAACTCATAGATTATAGCACCCCAATAACTTATATATGCCATCTCTTTACCCCACATTTAAAAATAAAACTGAGTACATGAATGCATGGATAAATTGTCCCTAGATTTGAGTGAAAGAAGTGAATAGAAATGATGGTAGTTCTCAAGGTTTTTATGTCACTGGGATATCGACGCACCTCTAATGATGAGGAAAAAGTGAGAACATCAATCGTAGCCAACTCCTCCCTCTCCCCCGCAATTATAACCCTTGTAAAATAGGCATGCTGTGTCTTTGTAAAATGCTTTCCTTAATTTGATCATTACTATAACCCAAGATAATTCCTTAAGGGAGGCATACCAAAGAAAAAAGTCCTTACAGTCAGGAGAGTAAAAATACTATTTGTATTTTAAAATTGCAATGTACTGAATTATAGTTAAATACTTTAGTATCTGATTAACTGTTGCACTCTACATCTAATATAGGACCAGGAGGAGACAAAGTGGCTCTAACAATAAAAATGCTTCACATATTGAAATATTAAAATATAATTAATAAAATATGACTCTCCTTTATATGTTTTAATGATTCGTAGTTTGGGGACCATTCTATTTCCACCAAAGAAAGCTTGTATGACTCCAAATCTTTAGAGCCATATGAAACAAAGCCAATATACAACATAGGCTGCTGTGTGGAAAATCTGTCTTGTCAGAACAAATGAGGTCCATAAAGAGAATAAGGCCAACTAGGAGCTTTATAGGACTTTAAGATGAATCCCAAACCATAATGAATGGTGGCAGTTTGAGTTCTTGGAATTACTTAAGAATTCATGTAACCA
Organism: Arctocebus calabarensis; assembly: GCA_963573935.1. Lineage (NCBI taxonomy): Eukaryota > Metazoa > Chordata > Mammalia > Primates > Lorisidae > Arctocebus > Arctocebus calabarensis. The sequence goes on from CAUYON010119911.1 coordinate 13,540, forward strand.
TTTCATTAGTCATTCTCTTAGACATATTTCAGAACACACAGAAATTGCCTTTCTTTCTTTTATCCTCTTTTTTCCTTCCCCTCCCTCCTTCCTTTTGGTTCTTCCTTCTTTCCTTTTATTTTTTTCCATCAGAGCAAAAACTCTGATTTTTTTAAAGGAACTTTTATATTAAAAGTAAAATTCAGCTATAAAAGTAATTAACTCCTTGCTCAGAGTAAACAAATTAAAATTCCGAGCTTTCACTCTTGCTTTTTAAAAAAGAACATCACAAATTTGTTATGCCTTTAATTATCATCTGTTGAGCACCTCCTGTTTGCTAAGCTATGTGTACCTTCTCTTCATACCCAAACCAGGAGGGAGGTGCTAGAATAGGGGAAAGTGTCCTGGGACCTTGTCCGGATGCATTCTGATGTCAGCTCTCCTGTCCCAGGGCCTCCACTGCTGATAGGTAGGTGAGAGCAATCCCCTCCCAGCCAAGGCAGCTGAGTTTCCCTCCTTACCATTGTATTATGTTCACTCCTCATCCCTTGTCAGGTGATGTTCCCCATCTGAACATTCCTGAACCTGAGTGATGCTGGAAATTGGTCATTCAGTCACTTGTTCCCTCTGGGTTGATACCTTGTCAGCCAAGAGCTGCTGGAGAAAATATCACCTGGCAAGTTGGTACCATTATAAATTCATGGTCGCAGCTCCAGCTGGACCTTCAGTATGGACCTATCTTTGCTCATCCAGTTCTTCTGGTATCTCCAGCATACTTCTAAATTTCCCTCTGTCCTTTCATCCCCTTAGCAGATGACTTTCCCTTAAAGAGATAATAGAGGAATGGGAGAGGAGTTTCCATTCTGCCAGCCTCTTTGCCTTCCTCCTTTCAATCCCACTTGTTCTCTAAATCCTTTCTTTTCCATTTTTCAGGAGCCAGGTATTATTAATTCTTTTCACTCTCTCCTCTATCATCAGTATGACCTGTCCATTTGATCTTCCTGACAGTACTTAGGCGTGTTCTGATTTCTCCCATGTTAAAAACAACTCTCCCTGAATACTTCTCCAGCCTTCCCAACACTGAGTAATGGCGGTGATTTTGTGGGGACAGCTAATGCAGGCTGGGCTGAAAGGAAACACATCTTCAATCTGTTAAGAAGGGGGAGACTCATGGACTGAGATTTATGTAAGATGTTTGTTAATATTTACTGAAACAGTCCTTTTATTCTTAACTGACATTAACAAGTTTTGCAAATTAAATAAAGACTGGTAGAAAGTGACCTTCATAAAAGTCAGATATTTCTCCATTTCTCCTCAATGGCAAATGTTTGACTTATTTGGTTATGGTCAAAAGGTAAGAATTTAAGTTAAAGAATGGACAAGAAAATCTAACGTCAGAGTGCGTAGTGGGGCCGGCTTGGACTCATGATCTGAGTGATAGACATTTTCTAAACTAATTTTCAGTGGGCCGGTAAAATCACTCTAAAGCTTATAGTTGATTTCATTAATATAGTTCTAGTGAAGACAAATAAATATGGAAAGAAAGAAAAAAATTCTAAGCATGAAAATAAAACTGCTTCTGATTATTTAGGATAAACATTAGCTATATTGTGATAGTTTCGACATCTGTACCTACGTTCCCCCACACTTTGGAAGGTGTGCCCTTCAGCCCCGTTCAAATACAGGGATGTCAGATGCACAAAGCCCACATGCTAGAACTCACTTGCCAAAACTCTTTCCTGCCCCTCTCCACATACCTGAAGCTGAGAGCCAGTGGCACATGGAGAAGATGGATGTTTATAATTTGGAGCTACACTCCCATTCCACATAGGAGAATCCGTCTTTTTTCAGCTATCAATATCCAGGGCAGAATAAATGGCTTCATAACACTTTTACTATTGCTAATAGTCATAATAAATCTGGATTTTATACTGACCTCTGTTCCAAAGCACTTCACAAGCATAAAGAGAAATATGAACTTCCTACAGTCAAAAGCCATTTCCTGTGAAATGAAAGGTGTTTTCTATCTAACAACCCACAGATACATTAGACAACAATTTAAGGCAGAAGTATCCAATTATAACCAACAGCAGAATTATTTTTAAGGAGAATGCAATTATCTTGAACGTTCCTGTTTTCCATTTTGCATCTCATGTGAAGGGAGATTAAGAGTCCGGTTATTATGCTACTCTGTGTTTGAGTTCCATTCCCTTTGGGGGGTAGAGCCCGAGAGGCAGGTCCACGTCTTCATGCCCCCAAACTATTTTCTTGATCTTAGGGCCCAGCCTGCCTAGGTGAACCAGGAGCAATGTCCTCTATGCTAAAGAAGCACTTCCATCAAAACTGGAAGTGTCTTTCTTTTGGCCTTAAGGCTCACTCTGTGAATTGTTCTCTTTAGTTTTATCCTGCTTTACTGCTCAGTCAATTCAGAGCCTCATTTAATTTGACTGTCTTTTCCTTGTTCAATTCTTAGCTTTCTCCTGAAGTAATCTCTTTAAACGTGGGCTAAGGCAGCATTCTTGTTCGGCACTTTTCAACACAGTCTCTGAAAAGGAGTTTTGACTCAGAAATTCTTCACCGCATTCTCTTTTTTAGAGAAGCTTATTGCCTCTTGAGGTTTCCGAAGGCTCTTGAGGTTTCCCATACTAGATACTTGTTGATCTTCGCTTAATTCAACATTTCCCAAACTAATTTGATGAACTTTTCCCCCCTTCCTTTTGTCAAACAGATATTAACATCTTACAAAACTTGTGCTCCAAGGAACGCTCTTTGAAAAAATGCTGTTTTATAGAGTATCTCACAGATTTGGTTATAACTACCTCCACGTTTTCTCATCTATGGAATGAAAATATTAGACCAAAAGCTTTCTGCGATCCCTGACAGTTCCAAAACAACATGCATATACTGTTGGGGGTATCATTCTCAGGGTGACCTGGAATCTATAAAATAGAAATATTAGTCTCAACTTACACCTCCCAACAGAGCTTCCTTCAGTATTCCAGGTGTTTTTTCCTTTCTTAAGAATTGGAATCTTAACTGTCACTAAAACCTAGGCTTTATAGGGGAAAGATTCTATTAGTTAAAAAACTTGGAACCAGAAGTCCCCAGAGTAGAGTATTTCCTTTACCTTCTCTCTCCTGGATTTTAGTCCATGAGCACTCTGGATATTTGTGATAGACTCCATATAACTACCTGAAATTGTTTCAATGTGGACCCTGAAATAATAATGGATATAGAGCTAGAATTTTCAATTTGATCTTTAGATGTCACTAAAAAACAAAACCTGTGACTTTGATACATAAGAAATAAGCACATCAAAAGAGTATTTTGGGGCGGCACCTATGGCTCAGCGAGTAGGGTGCTGGCCCCATATACCGAAGGTGGTGGGCCCAAACCCGACCTTGGTCGAACTGCAGAACAGAAAAATAGCCGGGTGTTGTGGCAGGCACCTGTAGTTCCAGCTACTCGGGAGGCTGAGGCAAGAGAGTCGCCTAAGCCCAGGAGTTGGAGGTTACTGTGAGCTGTATGACGCCACAGCACTCTACTGAGGGCGAGAAAGTGAGACTGTCTCCACCAAAAAAAGAGAGAGAGAGAGAGAGAGAGAGAGAATCTGGGAGCATTTAAATTGGGTGCATAAATATTTACAATTGAAATGTCTTCTTGTTGTATTTTTCCCTTAACCAATACGAAGTGACCATCATTATCTTTTTTTGACTTTAGTTGCTTTAAATCCACATATATCTGAGAATAAGATTGCAACCTCTCTTTTTTTCTAAATTCCCTTTGCCTGAAAAATTGACTTCTGACCCTTAACTCTTAGTTTGAATTTGTCTTTTGATGTGAGGTGTGTTTCCTGCAGATAGCAAATAGATGGCTTGTGCTTTTGAATCCAATCAGCCAATCTATGCCTCTTCAGTGGGGAATTCAAGCCATTAACATTTATTGAGATAATTGATAAGTGTGGTAGCATTCTATTCATCTTATTTTGTGAAAGTCTGTTGCTTACTTTTGTCTTTTGTATAATTGTGGAAAATAGATTCTTTCCTATAATTTCTGGGTGTTTACTTTGCTGAAGGTCCATTCTGATTATAAGCATGTAAGGACAGGTTCAAATATTTCCTGTAAAATTTGTGTTTTGGCAAATTTCCTCAATGCTTGCATATCAATAAAAGATTTGATTTTTCCATCAATTTTAAAGCATAGCTTGGCAGGTTATAGAGTTATGGACTGGAAATTGTTCTGTTTACATAGGGAAAAGATAGATGACCATTGCCTTCTGGCTTGAAATTTTCATTGGACAAGTCTGCAATCACCCTGATGGTTTGTCCCTGTAGGTCATTTGGTGCTTACTCCTGGCAGCTTGCAAGATCTTTTCTTTTGTCTTGAGTTTAGATAAATTCATCACAAAATGCCTTAGAGAAGCTTTATTTAAGTTGAGGTGACCAGGGGACAGATATCCCTCCAAAAGGAGTATGTCAGAATCTTTGGTGATATTTGGGAAATTTTCATTTATAATATTCTCTAGAATGGCTTCCATTCCTCTGGGGCATTCTTCTTCCCCTTATGGGATACCTATAACTTATATGTTTGAATGCTTCAGAGAGTCCCATAATTCTGTTAGTGAACATTCTGCTTTTTCTCTTTTCTTTTCAGCCTCTTTAACTATCCTAGTTATCTCAAGAGCTTTATCCTCTACCTCTGAGATTCTTTCTTCTGCATCATCTAATCTGTCATTGATACCTTCTATTGCATCCTTAAGTTCCTCAATTGACTGCTTCAATTCCTTCAGTTCTGCTATATATCATTTCTATACTCTTTGTACCATTCATCTCTTATTTGATTCTGTTTTTAAATTTCCTTTTGGTTATTATCCACTTTCTCAACAATTTCTTTTATTGTTCTTTGATTGTTTTCCACTTTCCCAGCAATTTCCTTCATTGTTTTCATCATCTGTATTTTAAATTCTCCTTCTGTCATTTCTAACATTTCTTTATAGGAGGAATCCTCTGCTGTAGCTACCTCATGATCCCTAGAAGGGAATACTCTGGACTGGTATTTCATGTTGCCAGAATTTTTCTGCTGATTCTTCTTCATGAGTGCTTTCTTGTATCTGTTTCCTTACCCTAATTTTCCTTTCACTTCTTGCTCTTTAAATTAATGTGCCACTGGCCTAAATTTTTAATGAGTCCTTTTGGTATGAGACCAGGAGGATGAGAAGATTAAAGAGCAAGAAGGGAAAAAGATTTTAAAAAGAAAAAAAGAGAGAAAGAAGAGGGGGCTATTAAAAGGAAATATTAACAAAAAGAAGAAAGGCACTGAAAGAAAGAAATAAGAGTAAGATAGATGTATAGTAAGGTACCATGCCCCAACCTTAAAAACTCCCCAACCTCCGCTGTGTTGGGTGAGCCCCTTGAGGAAAACAGCTCTTTGCCTGCTGGATCAGACAGAGTATCTCACCTCCACCAGGTAGAGAGGAAAGACAAAAATACTCTAAATCAAACCAGAACAAACAAGAAAAAACCCTTATGGGATAAAATTAGGGGGAAAAAAACAAATAATAGGGGCAGAAACACTGACAAAAATGAAATTCTAATTGTTACAGAAGGCAAAAATGGAAGATTGTATTTAAACTAGAATAGTGAAAAAAAGAGAGAGGAAAAAAAAAAGAAAAATGTCAGGGAAAAGTGTTGAAATTAAGGGAAAAAAAAAGAAAGAAAAAAAACCCCCAAACCAAAAAACCAAACAGTATATCTATCTTGCTAAATATTGTCCAGGCAACAAGTGATCTTCTGAGGTATAAGATGCTAATCACAATGTTGATACAGCTTTATGAGATGGAGACTGGTGGCCTCTGCTGATTTCTCTGACCCTACAGGCTTGGGAGCCCAAATGTCTCTTCATCCCACTCAAAAGACACTCCAGACCATGAACCTTGGCCAAGCAGAAGCTTTTTAAGGGAAGCACTTATCCCTGGGATCTCTCCTGGTGCGTCTGCCTACTTATCCAGTGTGCCAAATCCAGTCTCCTTCTATGCCTCTGAAGGCCAAGGCTGTTAATCTACCAAACACCTGGATCTCTGTACTTCCCCAGCATCTCAGTCCCCACCTTTGGGCAGCTCAGTCACTAGATTACTTGCCCAGGGACCCTCTGTCAATCCCTGTGCTGCAACATGCAGGGGAAGCCCACAACTGAACAATATTAGCTCCTTTCCAGCTCAGCGGCTCAGATCAGGGCCCTAGACAACAACCAAAGTCATCCACACACTGGCCAAAGATCTACTAAGGCAGTTCAAGCGAGTGCCCAAGTCCCTAAAAACCAAAACATCCCACAGGTAAGGCTTTTCCTGCTTGCAGTCTTATTGTTGCTATGGTTATAGCTGCAGGCAGACTCCACCCAAGCAAATGCACCTACCACTTGCCAGTTTTCCACCACTTCTGTCCTCCTCATAGGGTCCAGAAGTCTCACACTGACTTCCTGTGTCACCAAAGGGAAGTCTCTGGGCAAAATCCATTGGCCAGAGATGCCTGAAGTCTTCTCTCCCCAAACTCTCACTGCACCTTGCTGCCCAGCTGATGCCCATTTTTCTAAAATAGAAAATTTATATAAGGATCTTGCCTGTATTGTCCTGAGAATTGAGGGAAAGTGACAAAAAGGGTTCCATTTATGAATGAAGCTAAATGTGTTTGAGATGAAAGTCAACCACATAGGCAGAGTTGATGCTGGAAATAGGAGGTGTGAGGAAGTGCAAGACAGAGCTGGAAAGACCATTGGAACTTTTGCTATTATTTGTCATAATGTAACAGAAAGAACAAAAGGAAACCACCATTTTCAAAACCTGTGGAGAGGATGGTCTTTATTAAGATTATTCTAGAAAGAGAAGTACGTGCTTTCTCTTTAAATTCTCACTTTTGTAGAAACCCTTTAAGGTTGTTTTAAATTTACATTTGTGTGTGATAAAATGAAACACAGAAGTCCCAGAGCTGAAATGTCCAGCTAAGAAGTGAAAGAGCCTGGATTTGGACCCAGAAAGTCTGGCTGATTTCAAGAAGGAAGACTTTTGATTAAATATGAGAAGACTCAGAGACCCTGGAGACATGTCTGGCTTGATGTCCCAGCTCTGGGACTTCTGTGTTTCATTTTCTTACATACAAAATGGAATCATAGAACACCCTTAAATGGTTGCTATGCAAAGCAAATTAATAGATATATGTAAATCACTGATGACAGTGGCTGGCGTAGGGGCATGTATACAAGGTTTTGACAGTGTTTATTTTCCTTTCACATTTCTTCCTTGTGAAAAAAAAATCAATGTTTTCTTCCCAAGTTCTCATATAATATCGCCCTAAAGTAAACACTATCTTTTATTAAAAGGTCAAATCTTGATGAGTCTGGGAGAGTGGCTTTGTAATTCTAAGAGACTGATTGTCTTCCCTTGGTAGCAATTCTGTTAAATGAAACATATGCCACCTCTTTAACACACAGGAACTGAGAGAATGAACTTCCTTTGGAATATGACACAAGGTTTTTGTTAATAGTCAGACAAGAATCTCTTGAATTAAATAGGATAGATGAAAATGGAGAGATGTATAATAATTTGAAAATGAAGAAAAGAGAGGCATTCTTGAATGGGCAGAAAAAATGGATACATATATGTATCCATATATCTATGTATATGTAAATGTATATTCAATCATTAGGGTAATACATGTAGTCTATAACACTGTGGGTTTTTTTTCTCCTTTGAGAATAGTTTCCCAAATATATCATGAATGTCCAGCATGGTTTTCTTTTTATATACAAAGAAAAAGTCTATTTTGGCATTTGTTTTATTTGCCCAAAGTCTTATTCTCTGAAATAGGAATGGAGGATACCAGTGTTGCATTCCTAGATTACAAATCCATCCCAGCCACTAGGTCATAATTTCCTCTGTTCCATTTGCCCCATACCTCCCTTGTGTCACAGGAAAGTAATGTCTGAAATGCATCATCTTGATGGTGCACCCCAACACCATGCAGCAAAAGTTTTTGCCCAGAAGATAGACACTTAATTCATATGTTTTTTCCCATTCAGTTTAAACTTTCAAAGAAAATCAAATGTTTTGCATGACACAGGTGATACTCATGAACTTATTACCTCTCTCAAAGGCCATTTCTCCTGGCAGCTGCTTTACATTGAATACAGATGAGGCTTCTTCGCTCCATCAACTGAGACTAACATTGGTGCAGCTGTGTCCTATTGAGGCTGAGCGAGTGGAAATGAGATTAATTTTTCAGTAAGTTAGATCCATCTACAGAGAACATAGGGACGATTCAAGCTAGGCAACTTTGTTTTAGAAGGTTTCACACCTCTAGATTATTAACAAAGTTGCTTCAGTCCTTAAGTTTAATTTTGACTAAATTTGAAGGTTAAGAGACTTTTTTGGTTTTTATTGGAATTAGTGGTCTGTGTTGGACAGGGCAGAGAGCTCGGTTGATTTTTACTTAGTGCCAGTTACATTTGGTCCAAGGCCATGTATTTCAGTGTGGCTGTACCTCAGGTATAAACAAACTCGGAAAACATGGTCCATATGTTTGTTCTTTTATATTCGCACATTTCACCGAACGCGCATATTCATATAGTGACATATTCATTTTGTGAGAGCCAGATTTTTGCAGACACTGAAATTAAAATAGGGCATATTTCTTGATTTTAAGAAGCTTAGAGTTGATTGAACAGGGAAATTAATAGACAGGTAGTTTTAATGCATGTTCTTTTCAATTTATGTGAGAAAGAAGGAGATCCTCAAATCTGGTGGTACAAGGCATAGAATTGGTGAGGAGGGATGAGTACTTAAGAATGAAATGGAGGCAGCAGTCCAAACTAGAGTAAAGGGAATTTCATGAAAAAAGACCACACAGCGGAGCATGAGTAAAACCCTACTTTGTATGTTGAAACAAAAGCAATTTGATTTTGCTAAAATATCAAGTAAGAGGAAATGAGTGAAAAGAGATGAGGGTCTGGAGAGATGGGCAAGATTCAAGTCCTGATGCCCCTTTCAGACCAGGCCAAGGGGAACCGATATATCCTGCATGTGATATGGCCATGGGAAAGACTTTAGATTTTTCACATTAGGTAGTTTCTACCTGCTTTTGATAACACATGGAAAACTGAACAAATGCAAATATGTAAAGCAAATCAAGTGATACAAATAAATGTATATTAGATATGGCAGACCCTGCTGGAAAAAAACAATATACTTGCCATTAATCAGCAATGTAAAATAAGTACACAGCCACATTGTAAGTCCATATAATCTATACAAAGAAGCCTTATCTCACTGGGGTGGAGATAAGGAAGGAGTCACTTAAGACTGAAGAGTTTAAAGATGGCTAATGAAGTACAGTGACCTATTGATATGAGCTTGGCCTTGTGTGAGGTGTGGAGTTTTGATAGGCAGAATTCTAGAATGAAGGGGGAAAATGACATGAGAGAACAACTGAAACTATGAAGTCCCTGTTATGATTGACAAACATGGAAACAGGAGGATTCTTAAAGAAGTAGAAACAGAGAACACTACAAAGTTATGCAGGAACTCAACATGGCAGGATTTCTGGATGTCAAACCAAAGATTTAGGGATTTATAGAAAATGTAATCCAGGGAAAGTTTCTAAGTAAGAGAGAAGAATTTTTAATACTGGGTACTATGGCCCAAGTGCGATGGCTCATGCCTGTAATCTTAGCACTCCATGAGACCAAGACAAGTGTATTGCTTAAGCTCAGAGTTTTGAGGCCAGTCCAAACAAGAATGAAACCCCCCTCTACTAAACAGAAAAACTAGCCTGGCACTGTGATGGGTGCTTGTAGTCCCAGCTACTTGGGAGGCTGAGGCAAGAGCTTGAGCCCTAGAGTTTCAGGTTGCTATGAGGTACCTGCTCCAGGCTAGAGCACCATGCTCTAGCCTGGAGCAACAGAGTGAGATTCTGTCTCAAATTCCCCCTAACCACCCCCCCCAACAAAAATAAACTTGGTTTTATGAAATTTGACTTGGCAACAGAGTTCTTGATGAGTTGGGAAAGAAGGAAGGAGGGAAGGAAGGAAGGAAGGAAGGAGGGAGGGAGGGAGGGAGGGAGGGAAGGAACGAAGGAAGGAAGGAAGGAAGGAAGGAAGGAAGGAAGGAAGGAAGGAAGGAAGGAAGGAAGGAAGGAAAAAAAGTACCAGCAATCAGAATCTCAATCCATATGGTAGCAAGTATAAATAGACTAAAACTATAGAAGCAGTGAGGCCACATGCACAACTTCTGGCCCATTGATCAAAAGCCTTTTTTATCAAGGCCTTTGTATGATTCTGAACTGCAGCCAGAATTGGAGACTATGACTTCGGAGACCCTTAGTTAAGAGGACTGAATTTGTCTTAGGGAGGGAGAGCTAACTGGTAATGTGCAGAATGAAGAAATTCAGTTATTACGCCAGGGCTTCACAACTTTCTAAATCTCCTATAGATTTCTAGATTCCAGCAAAGTTATAGACCAAATGCTCCAAGGGAGGGCCCACACAGTGCATGTAAGTACCCAGAGATCCTTACCATCAGACAAGTTGGTGAACCCAACTGTTAGTAGGGTAAATGTTACTTCAAACACCAAAGTAACCGATGAGTGAGAAGGGCCTGTGTTGACTTCCATGTCCATCACTTGTATAGCTATTTTTGAAGTATAGAGCTTGTCAGTTTCACATTTACAGGGAAGCTGGAGACATAATCCAATTTGAACTATTTCTCATCCCCTCCTCTGCTATCACTATATTCTGATGCACCATCATCTCCTTCTTGGGCCACTCTAAAAGAATTGGTCTCTCTGCTTGCCTTCTTTCTGTGACATAGTCCATTTTTCATGCAGGAGATAAAATAAACTTTTAAAATCAAACATCAGATCATGACACTCCCCACCCATTGCCCTCATTCACATCTTCCACCAGTTTCCAATTATGCATGTAAAGTCCAAACTTCTTACCAGGGCCTCCAAAGCCCCACTGGAGCTACCCTCTGCCCATCTGCCTCATTTCAGATCCCACCACCCTTTCTTTGCTCACTCTGGCTTGTTTTCTCTTCTCTGAATGTGCAGAGTTTATCAGTTTTTCTGAGTTTGGCCCTCTTTATTCCTGCTTCAAGTGACCATCTTTCTCCTGATCAGTGGCCTACTACACTGTGTTGTTCAGAAAGGCCTTCCTGAATCCCTGTGAAGGAGAGCAATTATTTACGCAGTCACCTTTCCATGCTATTATCTAATGCTTATCAGGATTCAAAAGTCCTTTCACTATCTAGTCTTATATTACATATGCATGTGCATGTTTTTCTCTGTCTCCTCTACTAAAATATATATGCCTTAGGACTAGGGACTCTGTCTGGGGCTCTATATTCCCCAGTGTTGAGAATAAAGTCTATCACTTAGCTGATGGTCAGTCACCATTTCTTGAGTGAAAAGGTAAATGAATGACATGCTCTGAATGTGATAGGAGTTTCTTAACAGATATACCTTCTGAATTGGTGCCTTTTACTATGCTATTGTCTCTGTAATCCAGCCTTTAACTGTCTAAACTATGTACCTTTGGTAATTCTATTTCCCATTTTCATGCTTGGAGACCAAATAACCTCATTTCCTGTGTGATATCATTACTCATTCATATGAGATCTAACAATTAAGTTTGTGAATTCATCCTAGAAAAAGTGCTAAATACCTCATCATTAAATATCAATCACTATGGTCACCTTTGAAGTACTACTTTTGGGAAGCTATGCACTAAGGACAGCTAGTCTACTCTTCAAAGCAAAAATTTGGGAACTCTTTGTCTAGAATGGCCATAAGAGCTGTTGTTGTGTTACACTTGATGTCCCAAATGTCATCAAAATGTCTTCCTTTGAATATTTTCTTGAAATATTGAACTGTCACACAGACAGTGCTATGCAAGCTGGTGCATTATGATGATAAAAGAGCATTGGGTTGTTGGCAAAAATATTTGGTTAAGATTTTCCTACCTGTTTCTTTATTGATGTTCACTTGGTCTGCTATGCTTCTCTCAGCCAGCTGATGATTTTGGTGCACAATTTGATGAGTTTTGGTGATGTTTTTGTTACTGTTGCTCATCACTGAATGCCTGACCTCTGTTCATCAGTGACAATTTCTCTTTCCTCAAAAACATGCTTAATCCATTTCTACATTGCCATTTTCTTGTTGGAATTATCCATATAAACTTTGACTAAAATGTCTCTGATTTCACTTCTACTCTTACCAAATTTAACAAGAAATTTAATGTTTGTTGTTTGTTCTAATTCAGTTTTGACATTCTCACGATGGGCACACAAAAACATGCAACAATAATAATGAATGCCACTCAGGAAGGCACTGTCACATGTTAACACAAACACATGTGTGGGACACTGATATATCAAGGTTCTGAAACTTACTGAGTTTGTACACGGCTGCCAAGTAAGTGCATAGTGGCAAGTTCATGAACTTAATTGTCAGACATGTAGAATATTTTGCTACATATATTAGAGACAGTTCTATGAAGCAGAGTTAGGGTAGGAAGGATTTTCCTTCTGTGTGGATCTCTTCTCACACTGGATTTTATTCAGAGTGTCTGAGCGTCCTCCTGACATGTCTGAGGGGAAGGCCCTCAGTGTTTGGTTTCTCTGGCTTTCTCTTACTCTTTCTCTATTAGAAACCACCTCCTCCTGTACTGAGACTCATGGATAAACTCTAAGAAAAAGTTGTTGCTTTAGTCTACAGTCCTACCAGCAGTGTAAAAGTGTTCCCTTCTCTACAGCATCTGTAGCCTTGAGACTTTAGGATGTGGGCCATTTTCACTGGGGTTAGTTGATACTTCAGGGTAGTTTTGATTTGCACTTTTCTGATGATTAGGTATGGTGAATATTTTTTCATGTTTGTTAGCCACTTATCTGTCTTTTTTAAAGAAGGCTCATCTCTTTACCAGTGATATACGGGATTGTTGGGTCTTTTTGGAAGGAAATATGGAGAACCCTCAAGGAACTCAAATTAGACTTCCCATTTGATCCTGCAATCCCATTACTAGGGATCTACCCAGAGGGGGGAAAAAATCCTTTTATCAAAAGGACATTTGCACTGCACTGTTTATTGCAGTTCAATTTACCATCACCAAAATGTGGAAATAGCCTAAATGCCCACCAACCCAGGAATGGATTAAAAATCTGTGTTGTATGGAATACTATTCAGCCACTAAAAAAGATGGAGACTTTACATCTTTTGTATTTAACCTGGATGGAGGTGGACCACATTCTTCTTAGTAAAGCATCACAAGAATGGAGAAGCAAGAATCCAATGTAATCTATTCTAATATGAAGGCAGCATATGAGCTAATACAAGGGGATAGGGGAATAGCAGGTGGAGAGAGGGGGATGGGGTCACAGTGCATGGCACACCTCTTGGGGGAAGGACACAATTATAAGAGGGACTTTATCTAACAAATGCAATCAGTATAATCTAGTTCTTTGTACCTTCAATGAATCCCAAACATTAAAAAAATGTTGTTGCTTCTAGTGGAGGTAGACATAGGTTCATATTTGGGACATTACTAGCGTTTAGGGGCTTGAGTTGTATTATCTTCAGAAAGCCTGATGTCTGGGTAGCCAAAAGGTCCTGTAAAACACACCATTTTATGCAGCCAAATTTATATTCCCCAATTTGTTTTAAAGGCATGAGATTTAGCACAAGGCACTAGGCCATTGAATTTAGTCTTTATTGTGTCTGTCTCATTGAGCATTAAGTCAGGCACAATTATCTTAACAGCTCTTTCATGGTCTGTTTATCTGAGGCTTTACAAATTCTAAATGCACTACACAGAAAACACTAACCATTGGGCAGTCCCAAGTGAGACCCAAGATCTCTTATAATCACTGTTACCTCAGATCCATCTCTTTTATAAAGTTGTTATTTGTATGGTTTTTCTAAATAACCTGCCAGCTATGTGCTTTGTTTCTCATATTTAATTGTTGTGTCCTCCCTAAAATGAAATTCTCCTGGAATGCGAGGTTGTGAACTCAAGAGGAGATGATAAGAATTTTAACTGGGTCACACGTATGGGTAATACCACCGTAGATGCAAACAAAACAGTCATAAATACATACCCAGAGCTTTATCAGCTGCATTTATAGCCCATTTCCAGAGCTTTAAATGGGCTGTATTTATACTCCAGCCAGCCAGCACGCACACTTACACTATTCCCTTTATCTCTCAGAGTATGATCAGTCACATCACCTCTGAAACAGTAGAAGAATTATTTTTCTCCTAGAAACATCATTACACTGACAGAATGTTGAGAGGAGCCTAAGGGTGCATTTCCACAGGTTAGTCCCTTGCCCAGTGGCCCTACCTGCCTCCTGCCCCCCACCTTCCAGGATGTGCAGAGGATGTTTTCCCACATGGAGCTTAAGCCCCTCTGGCTTCTGCATAATTTTCTAGGCAGGCAAGAACCACTGCCTGTCTGGGAAGCTTCCTCTTGTGGAAGGACCCGCCTCGAGGCACATCTGTCTAGTTATCTCCCTGCCTTTTGAAGCTACATTGCACACAGCTGCTTTTGTCTCATCTCAACTCATACCTGCCTGGAAGGTACTTTGCCTGAGAAGTTCTGACCAGGGGGCCTGAAGAGTTATTTACCTGGGATGTGAATCTCTCCACAGGCACCCAGAGAGTGGATTTGCACACTGTGTTTTTCATCACTGAAGGTGATTTTTGTCTTTGTTGTTGTTGGTTTGATGTTGAGAACTAAAACAGAGAAAAATGTTTCCCTAGCTGAAGAAACATCCCTTTCCCAATTTGACAAGGGTAAGACTCTGATGACAGGTAATTGGCATGAAAACCAGTAATACATGGTATGAAATAGCATGAAGAAAGGATAGCTACTGCTACACTTTAAAGTGGCTGTGAAATTTGGTAATGAGGTAATATTTGGGGGGGAAGAGGGCAAGGTGGCCAAAATTTGTGCTGCTCTTAAAAAATGAGTAAATCTAAATTATTTCTGACAGCTGTTGTATTTCTTTATGGCAATTGCAATCATTTGAATATATGACTTTTGCCTAAATTTCTATATTCTGGAGGAAAGAGATTCAAATCCTGTGTGGTGAGTCACTGCAGCTGCTTGAAGTCTAATTTACTTCCTAGGGACAGCAGCCCTCCAACTGCAGGAGGGACTGCAGCCTCAGGGAGAGGGATGCAGCACCTAGGACAGTCACATCAGGTCTCCCTGACCCTCACCTCCTTGTCAGATAAAATCCTGTTAAAGGGAAATCTAGTGAAAGCAGCGGGGGTCAGACTTTGATTAAGTTGTGGGTGAGAGTTACCTGCTGTGTTTTGGATGTGGCCCGAGGGGATCCTTGGGTTTGTCTTTGCTGGTTCATGCTGTCCTGATTTCCAGGACTTCTTCCTGCTTTTACTTACACTTTTAGGCATTGGCACAGCTCTGGTTTCCTGGGCTCTCAAGTTATGGTCAAAGCAGGAAGAAAGAGTCAGTAGAAAGATATGTTCTGGGTTTATCTTTGACCAGAAAAAAATCTCCCCACATTGCACCTTCATATCTGGTGGTCGCTGATTGGTTTGTAGAGGTTAGCACAGCCAGCCACTTTGTGTGTGCTAAGAAATGGTGATGATTATCCGACAGATGATTGGACCAGCCTACTTTGGATTCTGGTTCTGGCGCTCACTTGCAGAGTTTACTTGGGCAAATGACTTGAATACTGTGTGAATTAGTAAAGGCTCAATTATAAGGGTAGCGTTTTAGGGATTTATGCACATGTGTTTAGGTAGAAGCTTTTGCTACTATAGCTGGTCTTTGGATTAAAAAGAGCTATTTCTTCCTTAGCATTAACAAAATTTAATAATTAATAGGTGAAATATCTACCCTGTGACATTTATGAACAGTGGATTAGAATCCCAGCCTCGTTTTTCTCTCCTATTCAACATGTTTGACCAGTTATTATTTTGCAAAGCAGAGTCTAAAGTAACCTAAACAACAGACAAATCAAGAAAAGTGAGGGAATAACAATTGTACTTCCAAAGCAATATTATTTGTTCTAGACTAGGGTTAGCACACTTTTTTTATAAAGAGCCAGATAGTAAATAGCTTAGGCTTTGCGGGCCATAAGGTCTCTTCAATTCTGCCACTATTACTGAAACCAGCTGTAGGCAATCCTGTAAAAATGAGAATGACCCGGTTCTAATAAATCCTTATTTACAAAAGCAGACAATGTGCCAAATTTGTCCTGTAGGCTTTGATATGCCAGCCCTGTACTAGAATATGATTGTGTTTAATCTTAGGACATTTTGCTTTGCTTTTTGTTTGCTTTTTTAATAGGGAATAGGTACAAGAGAAAGTGATGGCTCAGAAATTGATGCCTGAGCCTCTGGAACACAGTGTCCTTTCTTGGCATTGACACCAACATGCTATGTCACAGGAGAATGGCATGTGACTTCTCTGGGGTTAAGTGTTCATTTTTAAAATCAGGAGTTGGGGCTAGGTCTTTCAAAACATAATTCGATAGTCCTTGACATGTACTGTAACTTAGATGTCATATCTGACTGCTAAACCAGTCTCCTACCCACCACTTTCCATGACAAGATCACTAGCAACTAATTTTGAGCCATCAATGTTTCACCATTACCCCCGTAATTTAACTCCATTCAGACCGGTAAGTACAGTGGACGTCCAACATCAGGATGGCCACACAATGTTTAGAGGTTGTGTTAAGTGGGCTAGAAATAAATAGGCTGAACAGAAGGAATGCTTTAAAAGCACTGCAGAGCCAACCTAATGAGTCACCCAGCTGTGGGCTGCTGAGAAACAGCAGGAGCTGCCAGACAAGACTGGCTTTCAGCCTGCAGGTCAAAGGATAATGCGTTCAACCTCATGTGCACCTATAAATAAACGCTGCTGGCCGTAACACTGCTTCATCCACACAGCTGAGGGTTGTCTCCATGGGGCCAGTAGGCCTTTGAGCTGAGCCTTCCTCACAATCAACATGGCTCAAATTCAGACTTTAATCAGTGTCTCCAAATGAGGTCATACATACTATCACAGAGATACATGATGGGATTGGGAAAAAAAATATGTTGCAAAATATGGAGTGTCTCATTACCATGCCACAGTGCTTCTAGGGCACATGGTTTAATATTTTAATATTTAATCGATTTGGCAAAACATATAGTGTTTTAATATTTCATATTTATTTAAATTAAATATTAAATATTTAATCAATTTGGCAAAACATATAATGTAGTACAAATAATACTCCTTTTGTGTTTTGTGGTTTATAAGCATTAATGTGTTCAATGTAAACAATTCAGAATAACACATTTTTGTAAACCACCTTTAGCACAACTTTATCTTTTAGTGTCCTGGAGACCTTCAAAAGTATGAGTAGAACAGATCTCTTCTCCTGATCACAGATGCAGCTGTAGTGAACATGAGGCCAGAAGCCAGAAATCTGATGGTGTCACATTTATTAATTTATCTGATTCCTATACTTGCTGTGAATATTCAAGCTTTTAGATGTATTCTTAACTCAGAGTGGTACTTTGAAAGCCTGGACATGACCAATCACTGAAGCCCTTCAGCAACCTCCCATCACTGCTAGGAGAATGTCCAAATGCCTAGAAACAGCCCTGTATCTTCAGGCTTATTTCATATCAGGCTTTCACCTCTTTCTTTTTATTCCATCCACACTGTTTCCCTTGAAGTTCATTTTTTATTATGCTCTTTCTCTTTCTTGATCTTTGTGCATGTTGTTGCCTCTATGGAACCTTTTTCTTCCCACCTCTTTTCCTGGACAGCTGCTATTACGTATTAGGTATCAGCTTAGAGGCATTAGGGATCCCCTGAACAGTTCCAGCACCTGAAGCAGCTTATATCCTCTGTTACAAGCTATGTGACAGCCTCCAACATTGCTACCGTCACAGTTGACTGGAATTCTTCATGCAATTGTGTGACTCCCCTCTTATAAAAAATTATAAGTTTTATGAGGGTAGGGATTGTGTCTGTCTTATTCAAAACTGTACCTGTACCTTATTCATCACCTGCATCTTCTTTAATGAATATTTGCTGTGTGAAAAACTCTTAGAAATGACTTCACGGTTTTTAGCTTTTCTCTAGAAAAGATAATCATGGAGCTTCTACGTTTTGCATTAAAGGAGTTTAGGACTTACCACACCAAAATATGCAGCTTGGCCATATTGATTGTTTGGAGGTGAAGACACCTGAGAACGGCAGAAGCAGAAAGGGTTCTCTGACTTCCTTTTTTTTCCACCTAAAAACAGGCTATCATATTTTCCATGAGAAAGGTGCCCTCCCTGTGCCAGGAAGAGAACATCCTTATCACCAGAGACTAGAAATCAATGCTGAAGTGGATCTGTACAAACAACCAAACTAAAATGACCCGTATCTTCCATTAGTGTTCCTCAGCATGTCTCACTGTCACTCCGTCACAACTTACCCCTCTAAGCCCCCACCCCTTTGTGTTGTCATTTCTTTAAAAATTTATCATTTCTTTGTTTAAAAGGTATATAAGCTTTCTGCTCTGGTCATTTCTCTGGGTCTTCATTTTCTTGTGAGGTTATTTCTATGTACATGTAAAATTCTAATAAAACTTCTATGCTGTGATCTTGTTATCTGTCCTGTCAGTTCAATTCTTAGATTCAGTCAGAGACCCTAAGAGGAAAGAGGAGAAATTTTTCTCTCCTAGAGCATATACCAAGGGGCTACCTTTCAATATGAAGGGAACTGAAATGTCCGTGTTTTCACATATCTGGATGTGCAAAAGTTAACTAAGAGAGGTAAATTAGGAAACTGTGCCTAGGTGGACAGTTTACTAATTAAACTGATGGGCAACCCAATTTTCAAATTAATGCTTTGAATAAAAGGGTAGTGTAATCCATAGAAAAATTGTTCATACCACAGTCAAGTTGTCCTTTCAGCCTTGAAGAGAAGAGCTTGTGAGGGGGCACAATTTTTCATTGTCAATCTGTCATAGCTTTTGGACATACTAAGAAACTTTAATGAGAATACCATTTAAGCAAGAAGTTACTGAGCACAAGGTCAACAAGAACCAGGGTTCTGATGTAAGTGAATAGAGCAAGGTAGGGGGACAGGGGAGTCCAGAAATAGGAAAGTGTTCCCATGCATTGACAGGTATTCTGAATTTTCAAGAGAAACAAAAAATACATAGGGTTTATATTAAATCATATATTTTTTAATGTTGGTTAATTCAAATTTAAAAATATCTTTCCTACTAGAAAAATCATGTCTGCTGGGCCACTGGCTTGAAGCTATGAATTTAAAACATAATCATTGAGTTAAGCTCAGAATTACTAAGATGAACAATGCGTTGATTTGCTGATGCCTGAATAGGTGATGCTAAGATATTTAACTAAATGAACAACTGATGCATAAATAATGCATCAGAAATTTAAAAATGAGAAAGGACATTTGAATGATCTTGTCAACACCTTTCTTCACTTTACAGGTCCACAAAAATTAAATCACTGGTGTTTGGAGTCTGATGCACTGAATTTTTTTTTTTTTTTGAGCTAATACTGATATTTTATTATTAATGACAGTACATCAATGGTCACTTTTGTTGCATAAGGTTCTATGGGTTATGGTAGAACCAGTGTTTGTCATTTGCACCACTGCTGTATCACACAGAAGAGCTTCACCACCAACACACCCCTGACCCCTTCACGACCCCACCCCGCCTCCCTCAAACACCCAGGAACCACTGCTCCTTTCCTGCCTCTATAGCTTTACCTTTTCTCAATGCCATATAGTGGGAGTTACACAGTATGGACCCTTCGTAGAATGGCTTTTTTTTCTCATATACCAACATACATTCAAGATTTCTGCATGTCTTCTGGCTACTTGATAACTCTTTTCTTTTTATCATTAAATAATATTCCAATGTACAAGAGTATATCCACCTACCTTTTTTTTTTTTTTAACATGTATTTTATTATTCTTCATTACATTATTCTCCCCCACCCCCTAGTGGTAAGACAGAATTTATTTACAGAAAACTGATGCACTGAATTAAATAACATGGACGATGCTACACTTTCTCTACATCTCCGAGCAACTGTATGTGTTGTGTGTGTATGTGTGTATGTATGCATTTGAATATGTATAAATATTCTGCTTTAATAAAACATATAAGTAGAATGAAATATGGTAGCCTATGACAGTGGGTTTCAAATTTTACTGTGCATATGAATGAATATGGGATCTTAAAAAATGCAAGTTCTTATTCAGTAGGTCTATAATGGAGTCCACATCTTTGGAGTTCTTATAAGCTCCCAGGTGATGCTGATCCCAGAACCAAGCTGGTAGGGATCTACCCTTAAACAATTACTCTTGATATCCGGACTGCCCTAAAAGTCCCAGAATAGAGTATGTTCTGTATTCTTTCCTTTGCCAGGCAGTACTCTAACATTGCCTTTCTTCCACTGTGAATCCTTGGCAAGTAAAATATACTAAATTAAATGCTAAACCCACTTCACAGGGACAGTAGATAAATGATGGGAAGCAATGGGTGCATGCTATTAGAGTCAAACATGTCCAGGATGCAAAACACTTGAGTCTTCTCATGTTTTGTTTCATAGACATTAGTTCTGGTTAGTCCTGGGGCAACTCTTGAATCATTTTGTAATTAACAGCAATGAAAAATGACGTTCTAGAAAATACAGGGAAAAGGTGTTTCAGAATATAAGCACAAATCTTCCACAAGATGGCAGTCAGCTCCTGTGCTTTACATTTTCCCTCACGTTAACCTTTTACTGAGTATGTTTTTCATCAGTGGAAATTTTTCAGGATGAGAATTACACATATATATTTCTGCAATGACAGAGCTGAACTGAAGAATAGTTATATATTTTTTGCAGTCCAAAGACTAATGACTATATGTTGTATAGTTTCTTCTTCATATTAGTGTGACATAAATGTCACACTTTTAAACTTGTATTTAGTCTTTCATAGCCCCAGTGAAGATTAAGTGGAATACATGCTTGTTGAAATATTGTAATATTTATGAAGCAATAGAAAGGTGATTATATTCAAGACTTTAAGCACATTTTCCAGCTCTTACTTTTGTTGACTTATTTATCTATTTTCATTTAAGAAATCTCTGAAAGATTCAACCTACTGACTAAGAAAGGATAGTAGTGAATTCTTTTTTTTTTTTTTTTTTTTTTTTTTTATTGAATCATAGCTGTGTACATTAGTTCAACCATGGGGTACAGTGTGGGGTCTTCACATGCAATCTGAGATATTTTATCAACCTGATTGACATACCATTCATAATATTTTCTCGTTTACTATATGAAAACATTTTTGATCCTTGTTTAGAAGTTTTCTCCTGACCCTTCGAATATGTACCACACATGTGATC